>JAEQBH010003775.1:0-197693 GCA_016808115.1 Tetrastigma voinierianum | reverse complement strand
AAGTAAGTGTACTAAAAATCAAATGAAAGTACTACTTAACACTCCAACCCCTTCCGCAAGTAACGGGTCATACAAGTGGCACAGTGGACTCTAGGAGTCCTGACATCACCTCACTGAGGATTGAGGTTCTCATACTAAATTTGATCACCCCGATTACAAGGGTCTTCACTATTGAAGCATCAAATAGGATGGAATAAAATCAAATTAATTTAAACAAAACTGATTTAAAACTAACCTTAAAATCTACTAAATAAACAAAATTACTTTAATTCTAAAAGGTATGAAGAGAGGCACTGTGGATGAGGATAATTATTTGCAAACAATTTGCATTTTTCTTGAATGTTAACATTTGTGAGTTGAATGTCGGATTTGCCCACGAAATTAGTATAGTCGATTTCCTGCACTATACATTTCACTATCTAACACACCATATTCCTTTATGAAAAAAGTGGTCTAAATAGCTACTTGTAAAATTTGGCCCTTTAAGATTTGATTGTTTTCTTTTCAATGTTTCACAACTATTTTCGTGACTGGCACTCTCATTTCATATACAGGATAATGCAAGTTTTCCAATATAATTGGGTATCTGGTCTTCAAATCTAATAAAATGGCCTTGATTAGATCTTTGCAACGCGGACCAAGATCCTTTCATCAAACTAAGGAGAAACTCTGACAATCTAAATTGATATATCATTCTAATTAACTTTTACACCATGAGTAAATTAAGGATTCATCAAAGGAATTTTTCAGAGTTCATTAGTCTCCAGGATATTAGTCTAACATACCCTGCTACCGCTCTTACTCTCGTGAATCTTCATCTCGTGTCACTCGTAGGGCCTTGGAAATCGTATAAAGATACAACTTCTTTTTGGGTATGTTACTAATATTCCAAATAGTTCATTATATGAACGGTAATTAATTATATAAATTCAGTATTCAAACCCACAAATAATCAGAAATCAAAACTAAATGTTCAACAATTAATCCACAACCGTATAGTGGTGTTTAATGTTCCACATCGATTCCAATCATCACCAATCAAACAAAAGTAAGAAAATGAAGAAAGAAATCAAGAAACAGAAGAGAAAATCCAGATTTGAGCTTAAATTCCTCGCTCAACAATAAATAAATTGAATTATCCGAGTAGCACAAACAATCGACACCCTTCTAATAGAAATAAAAATCGTCTAAAACCACTCTAAGATCTATTAAAAATAAAAATATGCAAAGAAAAACTAAGAAAATGGGCGCTTAGAGAGAGAAACCCATGAGAGAGAGAAAATCCAAATTTTAGCTTCACCTGTCCGAACCTAGTGAATGAATCTCTATTATACAAAGACTAAATTCTCTACTACAAAGAAAATCTGGGTAAAATTACTCTAAGATCTACAAAAATAAAATCAGAAAAACTGAAAATTGATGGCTAGAGAGAGAACCCTAAATGAGAGGTTCCAAATGTCTTGAATTCCTTACCTAAAAAACGAGTATATATATGGTCCTAGTGAATTGTTTCAAAATAGGTCAAAATATCAATTTTCTACCTTTTAGTTTCTCCAAGATTTTTGGTCATAAACAAAGAAGCCGGGTCACACGCTTTAGGTCGCTGAATGCTTCTGGTCGTGGACACACCCTTTTAATGCCCAAGTTTCTGCCATGTTCAATACCCCCCGGGTCACACCAAGTTTCGGACAAAGAACTGTTTTCTTCCAACTGGTCTGGGGCCATAACTTTATTTTAACTCGATTTAAAGCGCAGAGTACTGCTTGGAAATATCTTTGAATGTAGAATGTATCCATGAGAGAATTTGAAACCATTTGATGTTCCAGGAGAGAAAATATAAAATTCACTTCTAAGCATCAGAGATTCTCTACGAATTCTTCTTTGGAAATATATTGCTCATTTCTTTGCCAAACTACTGTCATAATAATCCTGAAAAACTAAGTTTAGAGGAAATTCTTATGAGTTTACAGAATATGGATATAAAATGCACAAATAGCATGTGAAATGAACTCAAAACATAGATGAGCTTTGCACTCATCAAACACCCCCAACTTGGTAAGCTTTGTTTGTCCTCAAGCAAAGAAAAAATAAGAAGTTGCTTATCCCAAGAAACGGAAGAGAAGAGTTCATTTCACCCCTTTATTTAACCAAAACTACAATCAAGCTTTGCAAGGTATGGATATGTGTAATGCTGAATTACCCTTACAATGAATATAGAATATGATCACACTACAATTTTAATAGTGAATTAACTTCATAATAGACAAATTTAGATCATAGTTCTCACTAGTGTGTGTGTGTGTGGTCTTCCCCTATCCAAACACCAAAGCTAGATGAGTTTATGAGAATTGAGATAAGTACGCTGGATCTCCTAAGATAATTCTTATTAGAATTCATAGGCTTGTTGTTCTTATCACTCTCCACTAATGTAGCACACACACGACTCTCAAGATCAAGTAGGTCTTTATAAGCTTGTAATGTAAGACTTGGGTAAGGGGTAGTCGAAAGTAGCTTCGCCTAGGCTAAAACTTACCCAAATACATACATCTTTTCACTGATACCTCCTACTCCATCCCGATTCTTACCATCAACATGCACTCAAACACCCAAAATCCGTTTTTAGTAATCCTCCATACTCCTCATATCACCTTCTCGCATACCCTGCATTCTTTCAACAAACATCAAGAAGCCTTTTCTTAAGACAATATATTAGAGAGCAATGTCAAAACCCCTTAAGCTTCTTCTACCAACCCTACAGCTTTAAATCGTATAGCTCCACTAATCGGGCTCTTAGGCACGTAGTGCTTCTGGGTGACGCACCCTTAGGATTTACTTCAGCTTCTTAGTGGGAAGGAAGGCTACGAGGCTAGACTCACTCCTCCCTTGACTTTTTATCAGATTTTGCTTCTTTTTACACTTTGATATTTTTCTTTTTCTTTTTCTTTTAATTTTCAACCTATCATTTAACTCACTGTTATTTTTCCAGTAGGAAAATAACTCCCCAAACTCAAGCCTCCTCACCACATTTCTCAATTATGTTCAAATCCTCATGTTATGGGTGAGTTTGGTTCATTGAGGGATAGTGATGTATGTGGAAGGTTATTGGATTCAAAACTTGGTTTTTGTGTCGTAATTTGGCTCTTTAAGGCTCAACATCTGTATTCGTAGGAATATGTAAGGCTAGATATTAATGTGGTTAGCTGAAGACAATCTTTCCAAGGATGGCTTATATCATTTCTCAATTGTTTGTTGCCTAGGATTTGCCTCGTTTATTAATAGAACAAGTTCTAGAACCCATGGAGATCAAAATTAGATAGATTCTCATAAACCTTCTAACCATAAAATTTGTTTTCTTACTGGTAATGAAGTATCACTTGCATGGATTTTGGAGAAACAAAAAGTGACTAAATGAAATGGCAAGATAACCACATTACATTAAGTCCTATTATTCTATATTTCCATATCCTAGGTTCATTATTTATGGTCCCATTACATCATAATAACTCTAAGCAAACTCAATTAATCTTAATAAACTCTAACTAAAAAAATGAATTAAACTAAGATGTTACGAAGACTCAAACAAAAGCCATTATCCGTATAGTTAATTCAAAAATTTCATCCTCAAAGCTATTATCGTAACATGTGTGGTGTCATGATAAAACTAAACCTAAAAATAAACACCCCCAAACTTTGAGATGAACATTGGTCCTAAATGTCTAGCAATTGAGTGCACAGCTAATAAAGTAAAATGGGTAATGTGCATATTGGGAAAAGAACTCCCTTTGTATTCTGGGCCACTTGAATAGAACCTGATGATTCTTCAGACATTGACATTGTGTACTACCCTTGATACACTTTTGCTTCTTTGGGAGCCATGAAAGGCTTCAAGTATTTTCTTAACACTGTGTGCAACTCAAACTTCCTTCACTCAAATGAGTGAGTTTTTGATTCTTCAAAAACCCTCCTTCATATCACATGCAAATTAGAATCAATCAACAATGATCCACAAAGAACCCAAAAACAAACAACTGCTACGTACCTTCCATTCAACTCCTATTTGATGCTTGAATGATGGATGGAAAATCAAAGGTCTTAAACAAAAGTAAGTTTGTGGGTCAGACGGGTTTTGAAGCTTCAAGACAATAGAGATGATTTGTGGAGGAATGTGATTTAGATTTGAGCTGATGGGAGATGAATTTGAAAGTGGTAGAAGGCAAGGTTGGAGGCAAGAGCAAAGGTGATAAAGTATAAAGTAGGAAGAAGAAAATGGGTTTTGTATGGGTTAAAGAGCCTCTGCTTGATTCGGTGCCGGTCACGCCTGGCACTCTTCCGAGCACCCCTGCTTTTTTATCCAACTTGTTATACTCATATCTCCCCACCTTTAGCTCGAAATTTGATGGTAAGGACTCAACATCATTCTCAACTAGAAGGTGTCTGATGGCCAGGTGAACACATTCGATCCTCAATCAATACATACAAATCAGAATGTTCACTGGCTCGCCTCAGTTGTATGATTTCTTTTTGACTTCAGGTTCCATGCTTTGTCTCTGCCCATGGAACTTGCTATCCTTCAAAAGTCCTTTCATGCTTGCAAGGGCCTCTCAAAATTCCTCCAACTGTAACTCTATCGTTAACACCATGCTTAAACTCATCTGCCTTCAATTCTCCTCAAGCATGACTTATGAACCTTCCAACTTTATATTTCAGTCACCTGCCTCCCGTTTCATCTCAAAACCTCGAAATTCTCCGATGAACACTCACCCATTTTTTTAACACTTCAAGCACTATAATGCTATCAACCACATTCCAACTTCTTGCCTTCGCTTCTTCAAACTAGTCATGACAACATGTTGAACTTGAAACTCACTTATTCTCGAAAAACACTAACAACAGTTAAAACACCAATTTTCATCACATAAACAAAAAAAAAACATAAACAAATAAAGTAACTAAAAAAATTAGAAAAATAAAAAGAGAGTAGATAGAATCCTCATTACTTAGCTTAGGTTGCCTCCCAAGAAGCTGCTCCATTTTTAGAGTCTAGCTAGACTCATTGGAAAAGTACTAGTGCTTCCATTTGACCAATCATTCATCTGAAAGTTAATCTCCTTCATTAAACATTCAATTGATGTTTTCTCGATTTAATAGGAAATAAAACTCAAAATCCCCTTTAATCACTGGTGGTTCAGCCACACTTCTTCTAAACAGTCCCCTTATGAAGTAGATGTGTTCACATTTATGCTTATGTGAACTGCTCAAACATGTTCCCTTTGATTGAAGGCCAGCAGACTTTCTCTTCACATGGCTCTTCGCCCGCCAAAGGTAATACAGAATATTGAACTGCTTTTCTCCTCACCCACAAGCAAGTAGATTTTTGTTACGTCAATCCATGCTTGGCTTGGAGGAAAGAAGGGTCTTCTCTTAATATCTTCAAATTTTTTAGATCCCCTTTAACGCCTCAAGCCACAAAAATTCATGGGAAGGTAAATGTGTCAATTCACCAAGATTTTTTCAATAGCAACCACTTGACTTTCTTCTTCAAATTCCCACTTATCCACTAATGACTTTTCATTCTCTAAGTTTTTAGAGTGCCTTTTTCAATTTCCATCTCATTTTCACCTTCTTCCACAAATTTCGTGATAGAAATTTATGCACACTCGTCAAACGAGTATCAATGCATTCATGGGATTTGGAAAAGTGTTACTAGGAGAGGTCCTAGAGGAATTTTTCCTTGGAATGTTAATCAAGTGTCCACCTGAGTTTAACATTTTCAATATAAAGACTAAACTCCCTTTGATAAGGCAATACTCCTTGTTCCATGAGAGTCATTGTGAATTTTTGGTCCAATTTATGAAAAAGTAGTTCAAGCTTGGCTTCTATGGAGGCAAATCTATCTCTCATTGCATGTTCCTCCATAAGTTCACACAAGAAGAAAACAAAGAAATAAAGTAAAAAAAATACTAATAAAAACATAATCAAGAAACAAATCACAACCAAAAAGATAAAAATAAAATGGGGTAATCTTGCCTAATAGCAAATTACCCGTTCTTCAAAATGTCAACTTCCGATGAGAGAAAGTGAACCGCGCCAATCCCCGACAACGACGCCAAAAACTTGTAAAGACCAAATGATGTATATGTGAAAATATGGTCAAGGGAGTGAACGTGGTAAATACTCAAAAACTGATTTGAAACAAAAGTAAGTGTACTAAAAAACTGAAATGGAAAGTACTACCAACACTCAACCCCTTTCCAAGTGCACGGGTCAAAGGCGGTTTCGAAGTGACCTAAAGAGTCCATATTCACCCACGGTGATCAGGCCTCTCTAATTGGAATTTGTTCACCCCGACATAGGCTCTTCACTATTTGTGCATCAAATAGGGATGAACAAATTCATTTTAATTGAAACAAAACTACTAAAACTAATCCTAAAATCTACCAAATAAACAACTACTTAATTCTAAAAAGGAAGCAAGAGAGGCACTGTGGATTTGAGGATAATTACTGCAACATTCAGAGTTGAATGCCGGATTTATCAAAGAGCAATGTGTAAGATAGCTCGATTTCCCTACACTATACATTTCACTATCTAACACACCATATCTTCTTCATAAAAACAATCTAAATACTACTGTAAATTTGACCCTCAAGATTTGATTTGTTTTTCTTTTCAACACTACAAACTAGCTCTAAATCAAGAATTTCGCTCCCATATAGGATAATGTGCTCTCCAATGTAATGATATTCACCTTCTAAATCTAATAAAATTTTTCACTCTTAATTAGATCTTTGCAAACACTGATCAAAGATCCTTTCATCAAACAAAAGGAGAACTCGATTAACTAAACTGGATATCATCCAATTAATCCTCATACACCATGAGTAAATTAGTGATCTACCAAAGAAATTTTTTCATAGTTCATTAGTTCTAAGATATTAGTCTAAATACCTTATGTTATCAGCTTACTGTGAATCTCCACTTCATGTTACCAAAGGGCCTCCCGAAATCGTGCAGCAAAGATACAGCTCTTTTCGGGGTATAAGCTACTAATATTCGAAACAGTTCATTATATGAACAGTACCAATTATATAAATTCAAGATTCAACCCATAAATAACTCAGAATCACAATCTAAACAAATCAATAATTAATCCTCAACTGGGAGGGTTGAATTGTTCCATTACTCGGATTCTAATCACACTAAATCAAACAAAAAGGTAAGAAAAAATGAAGAAAGAAATCAAGAGACAAGAAGAGAAAAATCCATATTTTGCTTAAATATTCATCTCATCAGCAAATAAGCGAAACATCTCGAGTACAAAGACCGAAATCTCTTAATATAAATGCAAAATCGCTTCAAAACTACTCTAAGATCATTAAAAATAAAATCACAAAACTAAAAAGTGGGCGCTTTAGAGAAAATCCACTTTTAGCTTCAATCTGTCCGAACCTAGTGAAATTTGAATCTCCGTTATACACTGTAAATCTCTTCAATACAAAGAAAATCATAAAAACATACTCTAAGATCTACAAAATCAAAATATGTGAAAAACTCGAAAATGGCAGTTTAGAGAGAAAACCCCATGAGAGAGGTTCAAACACCGCCCCTTTACCTAAAAAACGAGTATATATATGATCCTAGGGTGAAATGGGCTTAAAATGAGGTCAAAATGATCAATTTTCTTTAGCTTCTCCGTTTTGGCCTACAAGAGTGTCATCATGACAGGCTTTTTGTGTCACACTGTTTCTTGGTCAGAAGACACTTCTAGTCACTAACGAAGTTTTTCCGTCGCTACTAAGTTTTCTCGGTTGCACCACACTCTGTCATACAAATTTCGGACAAGAACTGTTTTTCTCTTCTCCAACTTGTTCTAAGCCATAACTTCCTCTCATTTGTGAACTATCAAAGTGGAGTACTGCTGAAGTTACTGAACTTGTATATAAATTAGGAATTTAATCACTGATGTTCCAGATCCTACATAAAAATTTATCTTCCCAATGGCTACTGTGGAGAATTCTACATTTTCTTTGGAAATATATTGCCTATTTCTTGCCAAATCACTTGTTTTCAACAATAATCCTACAAACCAAGTTTAGAGGAAATTTTTACAGCTTTTATATGAATATGGATATAAAATGCACAAATATATGAAATGAACTCAAAACATAAATGAGTTTCAGACTCATCAATATACATCAAGATAATCAAACACTTAACTCCTAAGATATGATTATGAAGACACAATATGCAAATACTTCATGCATTGACACAAACTATTTATCAATATTTTTAATACTGCATAATATAAATTGTGATGATGTTTTTTTTTTTCAATCGAATCAATATTAAAGTAATGTAATCTTAATTGATCGCTGACGGATCGATGCGTGCTCAGATTGTCCAATAGAGGCAGATCTCATGACCATCATCCGGTGTTCTGATGTAGCACTCAAGAACAAGGGAAAAGGGGTCAAGGAGCGCCCGCTGAGTCTGATGCCTGCTTCGCTTTCTTTCGAGAAAAGAGACTCGCTTTAGATTGTTTAGTATCAGCGATGTATGTGAACGTGAGCATACTTTTCACCATTAGGTGGCTATGTATTTATAGTAGATGTTCCTGAATAATATTAATGATTAGACCGCCCATTGATGGGATTTTCTTATACGTGATTTGATGGTAATGGATTGTGAAAGAGTAATTGCATGGATAATCTTCCCTTCCTATTATAAGAGGATCTAACTGGGTAAATCATCCGCATCATTTTTCTTTCCTTACTGATAAGATTTGGTTGGATTGGCATGATAATATATTGCTAAGGATTATTCTATTTTCTGTATTTGCGAAATATACCCCTGATTACAGATAGACCTTCCACCATCATAGATCGCCTTGGGCCTATGACTGGCCTGTTTCATTGTCACCAGAGGCCTGATGTTGCATCGGGCACACCATTCCTTTGACTTGGCAAGTGGGCCATGAGCCCATTTTTTCTAACTCCCATCACTACCCCCCACTCTCAGTGGTAATTAATGCGTGTAAGGGCAATGTGAACTCTTCTCACATCGCTGAGATTTCCACGTCCGCTCGGGTCAGTTGTTATACTTGCTTGCCATCATACATCTTATAATAATGATGACTCTTTAGGTTTCAGGCTTTATTAGTGGCTAAAAGTGTTATTCGCTCTATTCAAGATAGGTTTTGAGGGGTTTTACGCACTAATCATAGAATTAGAATTGTCATGTGCATGTCCTATTAGTGCTTTGATTTGTTTTCGAGATTGTTTTCATAGTTTCAAGGTCTTCAGAACTTCAATCAACGAGCTCGGGTTCTATCGATTTACTATGACATTTAATGATGCGTTGAATAATCAAGGCAAAGTGATGAATAAAAGGTGTGAAGTGATGCAAGAGCAAACAAGTAGGAGCAGAGTAAACCAGGGATTTTGCTTCATGATTGCGAATTCACTATAGGATCGCGAAATTCGCAATCATAGAGAAAATTTCGTAATCCCAGCAAAATTTCGTTAAACATCTGCTAGGTTACTTAAATTTCATTAGCTAATAAATTTCATCATGTTGTTTTAAAACATTCACTTCATATCTCACATGACTCTCAAGCAGTTAATAAATTTCCCCTAGCATATTAAATTTTCTATACTAGCCAATTTATTACAGCGAAATTGCTCAAATTCAGTGTTTGTGTTTTTGATTCTAAACGACCACGTTTTGAGTAAATTACCATTTTGTCCCTATTGTAATTTCATATTTTGTGTAATTTTGTCATTTCACACTATGGGGTTGGCTATATAAGCCCTCAACTCAGAACCCAAAGCAACTTTTTTCATTACTGTGTCTCATTTAGGTTTGTATTTTGCTCTCTTCTCTTCTTTCTCTCATTTTCTTATCGCTAAACACACCCCTTTGAGGATGACAACCTGTTGGATGCTTTGCTGCTTCCAATAGCCTTGGTTATGAGGGCTGCTAGCTCGGCTCGGGGGGGTGCCGTGTGTTGTCCTCTCATAAGCCAATGTTACAGTAATCGTACTTTATGGTTCCCAACTCTCCAATCTAGGGTTTAATGCCATTTAATGTCTTCTTTCCTTTGAATAATACTTGTCATGCTTTAGGTTCAGCAGATTCTTAATGTTAGATGAACTAATATCCTCTAGATATCCTTTTTTACGAGATAATGTAGAATGAGGTTAAATGTCGTGGTTTTAAAACCGAATGGGACTTTGAAATGCATAATAATTTTGGTCAGGACTCAATAGAGGATTTTAGAGTTAGGCCTTATAGCTAATCAAAGATCCGGTTTCAAGCTTTGACTATATTGATTCGTGCCAACGGAAGGGTGATCTAATCAACAAAATTTGTATCCCAGTTCCCCACCGCCGTAGTCAAGCTACTCAAAGATAGCTGTCGAACACGGGGATAAGTTTTCATCCCACGAATGATTCGCATTAGTGTTTGAAAATGGTGAGACTTTTTGTTTGGATTTGTGGATTTGGTTCAAAACAGTGGGGGTTGTTTGTTTACCGATTAACTGTAATGGCTTAAAGTGAAGGTTTGGGTCACTAGCTTGATAACATGGGGCTATAAAGTTGTCCCCAGGTTGTTTCCTCGCATTAGGGCAAATAACATATAGTCAAAGCCCAAACCTGGACTTTGCTCGCTATAAAACCTAACCCTAGAACCACTCCATTTGAGTCTAGCCAAGTATTATGCATTCAAAGTCCCAATCATGAAACCCTAGTGATTCAACCTCCTCACAATGGCTCAGAATGATATCTAGTTGATGTCAAGATCTAACACTAAGAATGCATCAATCCTAAAGCATGACAAGTATCAATTAAAGAAAGGACATTAAATGGCATTAACCCTAGATTGGAAAGTTGTGAACCATAAACGCAGCATTCGAACATTTACAACATGAGGCCAACCCATGAACAAACCAAGCTAGCAACCCTCATCTTCATACATGAGGGCTTAGCTAAACATCCTCGAGTCATTATCCTCAAGGGGAGTGCTCGGGCAAATGAGAAAATGAAAGAAAGAGGAGATAGAAGAGAGCAAATGAAACCTTAAAATAAAGTTTCATGGAAACTCAAGAGAAATGAAATGTTCTTTTCTAAGCATAAAAAATAAAGTGGGTTTATAAACCCAAACTAAAGTGTGAAAATACAAAAACATCTAAAAATATGAAATTACATAAGGGACAAATGAATATATCAAACGTGGTCGCTTGGAATCAAGAATTCCAAAAACACAAAAAGGAAAGAATTTTAGCATGCAGAATTTTGTTAGCATAGCGAAAATTTAGTTATGCTACCGAAATTCCTCTAGCTAGCTTAGTTTCCACAGAGATAGCGAAAATGATAAATTTCGCTATCAACAAGGAATTTCGCGAGCTGTACGAAATCTCGCTAGCCCAGCGAAATTTCAGAGACAGCGAAATCGGGAAATTCTCGCAGGCATAGTAAATTTCGCTAGCCAGCCAAATTCCTGCTAGCCCAGCTTAAAATTCCCAATTCTAAATTTGTGATCGGGAAATTTCGCTATGATTGCGAAATTTTCGCAATCCCAGCGAAATTTTCGCAATCATAGCGAAAATCCTGATCGGCTCCACTTCCTGCTTTCACCACTCGCATCCGCCTTCCTTCAAAATCCACTCACATTCCCCTCATTTTTGGATGGACGAAGACATCATGAATTCTCGTGATTCGCAGACGTATCTTAACATCGATTTGAACTAAATGGTTTAGGTAACGCAAAGACCCGCAAAATTACCAAAAAACAAACCCAAATGGCATCGTGGTACTCAAGTGGACCTACACACACGTCAATCAAGGCTTAATTGATATGATTAGGTAAAGCGCAAAAGCACCCAAAACCTATCTTGAATATGTGGTCTCAAATAGCACTTTTCGCACTAATCACACCCCCAACCTTCGTGCCACAGTAGGTGATCGAATCAACAAAATTTGTATCCTTAGTTCCTCCCATCGCCATAGTCAGTTTACCGCAAGATAGCGGTCTAGTGGTCGAACACGTGGGATGGGTTTTCATCCCACGACCCGCCCGTGACGCATTTGAAAATGGTGAGACTTTTGTTTGATTTCAGGATTCGTCTAAAATAGTGGGGTTGTTTGTTTACCGATTAACTGTAATGGCTTAAAGTGAAGGTTTGGGTCACTAGCTTGATAACATGGGGCTATAAAGTCAGTCTCTGGTCGCTTCCCGCATTAGTGGCAAATAACATATAATCAAAGCCCAACCGATCTTGTTTAGCTATAAAACCTAACCCTGTGAACTAATTCCTATTTGAGTCTAGCTGGGTATTAAAAATTCAAAACCAACTCAGTTTAAAACCCTAGCATTCAACCTCTCACCATGGCTCGTAGCGACATTTAGAAGGATGTCGCAGTATCTAACATTAAGAATGCACTGAACCCTAAAGCATGACAAGTATTGACCAAAGGAAGGACATTAAATGGCATTAAACCCTAGATTGGAAAGTTAGGAACCATAAATGCAGTACCTGGAACATTTACAACATGAGGACAACCTGCAGCAACCCCAAAACCAATCTAGCAACCCTCCTCTTCATGGCTATGAGGCTTAGCCAAGCATCCTCGAGCCGCCATCCTCAAGGGGAGTGCTCGCGCCGAGAAAATGAAAGAGGAGAGTAAGATGAGCAAATGAAACCCTAAATGAGCCGTGGGAAACTCGTTATAAATGAAATGTTCTTTTCGGTTACAAAATGAAGGGGTTTTATATACCAAACTTAAAAGTGTGAAAATACAAAAACACCTAAAATATGAAATTACATAAGGGACAAAATGGTAATATATCAAAACGTGGTCGTTTGGCATAAAGAATTCCAAAACACAGGCGCACTCACATGCTACACTCTCACAAGATACCGAAAATTCTCACATGTTAGCGAAATTTCGCTAGCCTAGCGAAATTCTACATAGATAGCGAAACAGAAATTTCATTATCAACGTTGGATTCTATACCTCTTAAATAAATTTCAAGCAATTTCAGTGAAATTTTGAGATAGCTAAATTGGGAAATTTCACAGGCGTATAAATTTCGCTAGCTACGAAATTCGCTAGCTTACTTAAAATTCCCACTCGCTAGGATCGCGAAATTTCGCACCGAACGGCCTTCACCTGATAGCGAAAACCCGGACTGCTCCCCGCTCCTGCTTTGCTCACCGCATCCTCCTTCCTTCAAAACTCACTCACATTCCCCCTCATTTTTTATGGATGAAGACACGGTGAATCTTCGCATTCAAAGACGATCTTAACATCAGATTTGAACTAAATGGCCGAGGCACGCAAAGACCCGCAAAATTACCAAAACAAACTCAAATGGCACGGTGGTACTAAGTGGACCTACACACGCCAATCGTTAGAACTGAGATGATTATGTTAAAGTTAATCTGCAAAACCTATCTTGAATAGGTTCAAAATAGCACTTTCGGGCACTAATCACCACCTCAACTAATGTTGCTAGTCCCTTTAGCAATACTAAATTAACAAGGATATGCATGCAGCGTTACAAAGCGCATGGTCTCAAAAGTGTATGTACAGAGCAGTAGGCCACTTTAAATGAACACTACACCCTGCTCAAAACTCCATGAGAGAACGAAACCATATAAGAACAAGTTTTAGGTCAAAACATTGGATCCAAGGAAATCAACCTAATTTCCACCAAAATCTAATTGTTCCTTAATTAAATTCAGATTGTGTTTCACACACACTCTGCAAAATTATTCCCTCCCCAACTCAGCTACTCGCTTACATACTTTAAACTCCATACCAACCTAAATAGGATTAGCTACACCTTATTTCCTTTCTTTATTTGACTACATTGTAGGGTGCAATGCCAAAAACCTCACTTCACCAAAGAACCGTAACTTGGTCCACCGATGACTCCCAACCAATTAAGGTTTAGGGCATCAAGCCAAAAGGATCACTTGACCACAAACTCTGCAGGCTTCACCCCGGACTCCAAATGATTTCGAGAATTAAGCAACTACAATACGCTAGACTCTACCCATCCACCCATGTAACAAACTCTAAGTCGATGACTCCCAACCAATTAAGGTTTAGGGCATCGGGCTTTAAAGGCTTTCGCCATATACCCCTCGGACCGTGTTCTGGTTTCAAGGCAAAGCCATGACTTTTATTTTTCTTTTTCTTTTCTTCTTTCTTTTTCTTTGGCTTTTCTTTCCTTTTGCATCATTAACCTTCATACATGGGTAACACAAACCTATTATGGGTCGTCAACAGATCTTAGCCCACTTTGCAAAGTGAAAAGAGGTATATAATTTCACAACCTATCGTAACTGTGTGCAAAGGTGTGAATTAGCCAAAGGGGGAGGTTCAAGGTTGAATATGCTAAACTTCCAATTCGACCAAAACTAACTCATGCATGGAATTGTCCTAACATTACTGTAGAACATACATGTATCTCAATTTTCCAATTAAAAGCAATTCAATCACCAATTAAAAGCAAGAGTGTATACACAAAGTGAAGACATAAAAGTGTTTTGTAAAAGCATTGAACCAAATAATGCTGTGCTTCTTTGATATAACCAAATGGCTAATACATGCTTAATATAGCTACTCAAACAAAAGTATCACTGCCTACTATTGGCTAATACATGAATCCTATACAAAATTAGTAGGCAGTTGATAAAGTTGGAAAACCGCACGAAACATAATAGCATATCTTTCTAACTCTAACTTTTCTTCCCTGTCAAAGTATAGACATGTCATAGGGATAGAAAAGTTAGAGATAGGAGTGTGACCACCTCACTCTCGCGTGCGTGGATCCGGAGTCGTTGTCGCCGTACGCATGTTCCAGCGATGGTCGCCGCCGCCAGTAGCTCATCTCGACAGTAAGAACATGAGACCGGTGACCTATGATCTGCGTGAGCATGGCAAGGACGCGTTTCAGCGGCCTCGCTCAGCCAACCTTCTGGTCCATCGATGCCTCGTAGCCACGAATGCACAACATCCATAACACTGGGCAGCCTCGGTACCGACATGATCTACCCAGAGCGCCAGGTCAGAGCATGGCGCCCTGGAGGCCAATGTAATGTGGGCTGAGCTGTGGGAGGAGGAGATGGAGGATATATTTGGCACCGGACTCCTCTCCATCTCGACCTCGGGGAGCATGATCATCTCTCCTCCGGGAGTCCTCGCTCCTCATCCTGGGAGAGACTCCTCCTGGTCCTCAAGCATCGGAGGAGAAAAGAAACCTGGGTGATCACCATAGCTCGCTCCATAGTCGACATGAGGGCATCCGATCCTCCTCTCAATCCAGCTCCTCCTGAAAGCCCAAGTGCTCCAGACCCGCCTCGCCAGCTGTGGCATCAACAAGGGTAGACTCTCCTCGCTAGAGCTGCACCGCAAGGACTCCACTTAAGCGCAGCAGTGCCAGAATCAACAACTTAGGGACTGGAACTTAATCCCTCTCGAGATCCGATACAAAGCCTCGAATGGCCTCTACGCTGTGACATAGTGTCAGAAAGGGAAGAGGTCGGGTCCGAGCAGTGATCAATGAGAAGCATCCGGAGAACACATGATTTCAGCCCACTTGCTATCGTTCTAGATCGCACGCAAAAGTCACTGGTAAGAATTTGTCTACTCACCCACACATCCTCAACTATTCTTAGACTTTTTTTTTTTTTTACCGATCGATCGCCAACATAGGAGTGATGTTAGTAGGTTTAAGTTCTCCCAAACCTAGCTACTTATACACCGAGTATGGCAGTAGATTTACACCGTCCCTAAATTCAGCGTTGCTTTGTCTATGCAAGTCCCACCAATGTCACTGAATTGTGGGGATCCCGATCCTCAGATTGGATCGGTCTCTGCTTCCTGGATTATGGTAATCGACTTGCTCAGTTAAAAATGCCTTTTTCTCAATGCCCAACCCCTTCTTGATTGTACAGAGATCTTTCAAAAACTTTGCATAGGTAGGGACTTGTTTGATAATGTCCAAAAGAGGTATGTCAGAATTCTTCACCTCGCCTTAGACTTCGAGGATGCCCGTCACCGATGCCTTCTTCGCTTCTTAAGCACTGGGAAATGGGAGGTATGCAAAGGCTTCATCGAGTCCTCACTGATGATTACCCTCTCAGGTTCAGCTTCCTTTTCCTTGCATGTTTCTTCAACAGCCTTGGGCACTAGTTGCTCTATTTCTCTTCCACTCATCAGGGTGATTATAGCCTTTACCTCATCCATTCATGAATTGCTGGATGATCCTACCTCATGGACTCCTTTTGGATTTTGCAATGTTTGGGAAGGGAACATTCCTCTCTCCTGTACCTCCAGCAAATTGTTGATCTCTGTGATTGAATACTTCAGGTTATCAATTTTCTGATTAAGATCGAAGCCTGCCCATCTATTCTCTTGTCTGTACTTTCTGCGTTGTCAATCCTTCAGGGCTAATCAGATTGATCCCCTTTTGCTCCTCCACAAAATTTCCTACCACCTTGCTCAAGTTCAAGATGGCTTGTTCCACAAGAGAAGAAGATGGTGGTGGTTGTGGTTGAGATGAAGAACCAAACTGTGGTTTGGCACCAAAGTACATAGGCGTAAGGATCGGGTTTCTGTGGAGAGGTCAAGACTTCCAATCGAATTGTAGTTATTACCATATCAAGTATCATCGCGGGCTTGCACCGACCTACAAACATTCGTATATTCTGACACTCAATCCTTCACCGAAGGGGTCATCGATAATGTTCTCCCGAGCCGGGCGTGGCTGGAAAGTGATGCCCGATTGCCTCGTGGGGATTTTCAACACGCCCAGATCATTGATTCTCTCTCAGCTCTCCCACCTCCAACATGTTGTAAATTTTTCTTTCATTTTCATGTCCTCTCGAAGATAAATTCTCCCTTAGCGGGCTGGCTGCCCCATTTTCACATCTCTGGGTTTGGCTCATCCTAACCTCTTGGAAGCCACCCATTATTAACTCAAGAAATCCATGGCTTCTTCTGGATGCTTGCTCAGAAAGTCTCCTCCACACATGGTTTCTAGCAGCTTGCCTCACGGTTGGAGACACGCTGTAGAAATGATTCACTAGCATCCGCGATTTCAAACCATGGTGTGGCCATGCATTGATGGTCTCTAAGTGAATCGGCCCAACACTGTAAAACTTCACACATAGTCGAAGGTAGATCTGCCTCTCTTCAAACTGCTGGGCCCTCGTGGCACTGAAAAATTTCTTCAAAAATTCATCTTGAAGATCGGCCCAATTTCTAATCGTCCTCGACCTCAGTGAATTAAGCCAAATTTTGGCCTTATCATTCAATGTCAGGGGGAATGCTTTCAGCTTGAGCAAATCCATGTCGGTTATACCTTCCTTAAAAGTAGTGGTTCTCAAATCCCGTGATGTGAATATGGATTTTCATTCTCCATACCATGAAAAGTGGGAAGCAGGGCACTAGGGTGTGGTCTCACCGCTACTTCCCGCCTGAGGTATGATGCGTGAGGGGGCAATTAACTCAGGAGGTCAGACATGATCCTCATTGATCTATGTCATTGGATTCACTAGGTACCCCACTGAATTTCACGTTTCTTCTGCAGTAGGATCCATTTGATCATCGTGGTACACCGACTTCACAACTTTGCTCAACCTGGTGTACTAATTCTTTGCAAATCTACCCGGGCGTCTCTATCCCAATGGTGGCAAACACTGCTATTAATAAATGAGACACAACAAAGGTGCCACGCTGTCGCAAAAAGCGTCGTTGTTAGCTAAAACAAAACCGATCGTAAGAAACAAAACAAAGGCAAGAATCGCCAAGTAGTGAAAACCAGCTACAAAGAATGAAATTCAAAAAGGGACTAAAAGGTCACCTACACTTGTAATGTGGATTACACACATTAATCCTATCATACGAGTTTTACACCATCCCTAAGAATCGCGTTGAGTTTGATTTGCGTTTTCACTGCAGGTGGATCGGCCTGGTCAAAATTTGCACGCATCGTCGAGTCAAGCTATCGCAGCATGTCGGTCAGTGTCATCGATGATGGTTCATCCCACGAATCATTTCGCGCACGTGGCTGTCGAAAATGGCGGTAACCTTTGCCTGGATTCGCGATCGTTCAAACATAGGTCGCTTTTCATCGACAACCTGTAATGGTTGCTGAAGTGTTACGGCAACCTCGTTTCGTCATCAGCCTTCGATAAACACGGGCGCAAAGTCCTCGAGTTGCTCTCATGGGCAAATAATACAGTAGTCAAAGCCCAACCTGATCTTGTTTAGCTATAAACCTGGATTCCTAGGAATCATTCTATTGAAGTCTAGCCAGCACAGTATTAAAGTCTCAATCGCTTAAATCCCAGCATCTTCAACCTCAGCATTATCGGTTCAGAATGACATCTGATGTCGGCAGTATCTAATAAGAATGCACTAACCCTGTAGTGCTACTTATCAGCATCGACCAAAGCAAATGCATTAAAACCCAGATTGAGTTAGAATTGTGGTCGAGCACTGAATTTACACATGAGAGTTCCCAAATAGCTCCCAAAACTGCCAGCATCCTTCCTTTCATGTTATGAGGCTTAGTTATCCTTGAGCAACATTTCCAGTGTGGGAGTGCGCCAGAAGCCGGAAATGAAAGAAAGAGGAGAGAGAAGAGAGCAAATGAAACCCTAAAATGAAATCTACGGGAAAATGTTATGAAATGAAATGTTCTTTTCGGTTACAAAAATAAAGGGGTTTATATACCCAAACTAAAAGTGTGAAAATACAAAAACACCTAAAATATGAAATTACATAAGGGACAAAATGGTAATATATGATTGGGGTGTCTAAATACTATTTTTGAACCCTATTCAAGAATGGTGTTTTCTACACCAATCATATCAATTAAGCCAATTGACGGTGTAGGTCCACTGAAAATCGCCGATGCCATTTCGAGTTTAGTTTTTGGTAATTTTATGTGTCTTTGTGTACCTCACCATTTAGTTCAAATCTCGATAAGCAGATATTTGCCGAATACCAAGATTCACGATGTCTTCATCCATAAAAAATGAGGGAATGTGAAGTGGATTTTGAAGGAAGGAGGATGCAGTGAGCAAAACAGGAAGCAGGAGCAATCCCAGGATTTTCGCTATGATTGCGAAAATTTCGCAATCATAGCGAAATTGGGAATTTTACAGTTAGCGAATTCGTAGCTACCGAAATTTATCAGGCCTAGCAAATTTCCCAATTCCTTTGCTATCTCACAAAAATTTGCCAGGTAGCTTAAATTTCCTGCTAGCTATTTAAATTCAATCGCTTATAGAGAAATTTCTCATTTTCGCCATCTTTGTAGAATTTCACTAGGCTAGAGAAATTTCGCTAGCATAGCGAAATTACTACTAGCAAATTCCCTGCATAGCTAAATTGTCACTGTTTTTGGAATTCTTGATGCCAAACTTAATTAATGCTTGATGATATTACCATTGGCTCTTATGTAATTTCATATTTTGTGGTGTTTATATTTTCACACTTTTAGTTTGGGGTGTATATAAGCCTCTTTATTAGAACTTCTAAGCAACTTTTATTTTGATAAAAGTTTTCCGCAACTTCTCATTTTAGGGTTTCATTTTGCTCTCTTCTCTCTCTCCTCTCTTCATTTTCTACCATAAACACTCTCAGGATGACAACTCAAGGGATAAGCCTGCTTCCTCATACCTTGGAAGAGAGGGGTTAAGTATCTTGGTTTTATGGTTGTCAGCAGTTGTCCTCATGTCAGAATGTTCTGTGTACCGTATTTATGTTCCTAACTTTCCAATCTAGGTTTAATGCCATTTAATGTTGTTCCTTTGGTTAATACTTGCCATAATGGTAGTGGTTCCGTGCATTCTAATGCTGTATTGCACCGATATCCTTAGATGTCATTTACGAGCCATTGAAATGAGGTCAATGCTGTGGTTTTAAACCGATTGGGAATTGAATGCATACTTGGCTAGACTCAATAGAGTGGTTCTAGGGTTAGGTTTTATAGCTAAAAAGATCCTATTGCTGACTATATGTCACTTGCCATAATGAGAGGAAATAACCCGAGACACTTGACAGCCCTATGTTATCAAGCTAGTGACCTGCTTCCTCTAAGGTTACCATTTCACACTTCACTTTAAGTCATTACGTTAGCCTAAAGAATAAACAACCCCACTGCTTTTGACCAAATCTAAAAATCCAAACAAAAGCCCCCATTTTCAAACACTGATGCAATCCAGGGATGAAACTCCATCCCGTGTTCGACTCCTAGACCGCGATAGCCAAGAAGAGCTTGACTACGACGTAGGAGGAACTAAGGATACAACATAAGCGATTCCGACCACCCTACCGGGTAATTTAACTAATATATCAAAACGCGGGTCGTTGAATCGAATTCCAAAACACAAAGGCGCACTGCTTATGTAGTGAACTCACAAGATAATAAAATCCCATAGAAATAGCGAAAATGAGAAACTCCTCGCTATCAACAAAGGATCTCTGAATAGTACGAAATTTCGCTAGCCCAGCAAAAAATTAGACAGCTAAATTGGGAAATCTCCCCGTTAGGCACAAGAAATCTCCGCTTAGCTAGAAAAATTCCTAGCCTAGCAAATTCACTCGCTTAGTATTGCGAAATTTTCAGCTATGATCACAAATTTCGCAATCCCAAATAAATTTTGACAATCATAGCTTAAAATCCTGATTGCCTCTGGCCTGCTTTCTTTACCATTGCATTCTCCTTCAAAATCCACTTACATTCCTCATTTGATGGATGAAGACATCGAATCTTCGTGATTCGGCAATTTATCTCATCGATTTGAACTAAATGGTCGAGTACGCAAAGACTGGAAAACACAAAACAAACTCAAATGGCATCGCGGTACTCAGGACCTACACACGCCAATCAGTTTAATCGGGATATGATTAAGGCGCAAAAGCACCCAAAACCCATCTCTCGGTCAGTTCAAATAGCATTCTTCTTAATTAATCATATATAATATCGGTCTTACAGTGGTGAAATAACCCGAGGACACTTTAATAAATCTCATGTTATCAAGCTAGTGACCTAAGCCTTCGGGCGTTATCATTTCACACTTTCATTTAAGCGTACATAAAGAATTCAAGAACAAACAACTTCCACCGCTTTTAACCAAAACCAAAAATCCAAACAAAAGTCTCAAATCACTTCAAACACCGATGGACCATTCGTGATGAAACCATCCCGTGGTTCAATTTATTCACAGCATCAAGAAGAGTTTAATACTAAGAAGAGGGAGGAACATAGGAAGCAACATTGTTTGACTCAGATCACCCTACCGTGGCACGACCCCAAACGGGCGCCGCTGCTTCTGATGGTGCCAACCACGTGATGATGAGTTACGTAAAATTTCAGAATCTACATTATATGCGTAGGTGACCTTTAACCCTTTTAAATTTACACCCGAATCGCAGTTTTCACTACTTGGCAGTTACCGTGATTGTTTTTTTTTTTTTTTTTGTTTCTTGCCTGATTAAGCCTAACAACCGACCTTTTGGCAAGTTTGTTGAAAATTGTGGTCTAATTTGTGTAATGGTGTGTTTATAAACACTGGATAGGAGACACTATGTAGATTGCAAAAGAACCATATCTAGTCGAAAGCAAGGTTGTGAAGTCAAAATACATCGGGATCAAATGGATACGACCAAGAAGAAAGTCAGCAGGGTACCTCTGAATCCAAACAGGGTCAATATGGGACCACATACCCAGGAGTACCTTCCGATCATCACAACAATGATGGGATGTGGTAGACTTATCAGGCTCCTCCTCAAGCCTCATTCCATGGGAATGGAGAATGAGAATCCTTATACTCATATCCTGAATTGAGAAGTATGCACACAACTTATGAAGAGGCTCATGCGATTTTTCTGTCACAAAGTATCTCCAAGATTGAAAGATAGCACAAATACGGCCCAATTCATCGAGGCCAATGGATACCATGAGAACCTGGGCGGAACCTCAAATGAAGCCTTGAAGAAGTTCTTTCACAACCCAAGACCAATAACAAGTCATAATATAGAAGATTCACAACTTACCTGTTCTTCTACGACAAATGAGAAGTTTTATCAAGATTTGAAAGACCATCACGCACGCCCAATTCATGGTTTGACACAATGGATGCTATGAATCATTTTTATGATGGAATCTCCTGTCCAAATAGCTAACTATTGAAACCATGTGGCACTGAGCAAACCCGCATGAGGCCACGTGACTTTTGAACCATAAAAATCAAACCCTCAGCATGGATGAACCGGAACCAAGGGAAGTCAAGATCAAAAGCCTTCGAACTTACCAGAGGGGGCATTTATGCACTTTCCGAAGACAATAGAGATGAAAGCAAAACTAATCTTGACTTAAGGTCAAAGAGCCTTAAATTGAGAAATCAAAGACAGGCATACAGAAATGAGTTATCTGCATTCAACTTTCTTGTTTAATTGTCACTTATAATAATTTTTGGGAGGCTGGCAGAGCATGTCATATCCCCAATCAAAGCAAGCTACCCACAAATGTCTGATGGCAAACACTGTATAACCCTGAATTGAGAAATCATCCAAACTCATTATGGAAGCCACAAAACCCCTCGTCTATTCCTACAGACAAGAGGCTGCCTAATTAACATAACAAATAGCCGCTTCCACCTACTTCCCATTATGCAATCCTGACTCTGGCGGGGCCAGCAATGTTGGAAGAACAAAAAGGTGAATAGAACACCAACAATCAGAGCACTGAAGTAATTTATATTTCACCAACAGAACTGATAATATACCTCCTGAGATTTCAAGGTCAGCCCAACCAAAAGGAACCGTAGGTTCGTAAAAGGGAAGGTTCCTCTCCCGCCACAACAATGATCATGAGTACGAGATAAATGTAAACCAATGATCCAAATGCACCATTAAAGCCAAGGCAAGGACTCAAGAAGTGTAGAACCGAGTCCAAGAATTTCAAACTGCTCAACCAATTTCACAAGAGTCGATCCACACAAGAAGAATAGTTAGCAATAGAGAAGAGGTGAAGACCGTTGTACCCCTCCATTCCCACAAGCCTCCCAAAAAAGAAAATCGCTAACCAAACGTAAATGCTGAGCTTTTACTGCTAGTGAAAGTTAACATTCTCCTCTTGACATGATCAAACAAGTCCCCACCTATGCAAACGCAAATAACATACTTAGTGAGGTTCACAAACAAAGGCCCTTTCCGACTGCGAAGGTGAGCTAATAATGCGCAAGACTCCAATGAAAGAGGGAAGGATCCTGATTCCACAATCTCATGAATATTGAGGCGTATTTAGCGTGAGAAGCAATCATTAGACTGAGCTAGGTGTGGACCTTGTCGATTCCATGCACAAGCAATCTGTCAAGAACTTAAACTGACACCTGATCATAATCATTACTAAATTTAATAGTCCATTAAAAGCATCACAAGGGGATCATCAGAGGATGTTTCAACACAAGTGGACAGATTCTACTGGGCCTGAAGGATTTTGTTGTACTGACACAAACCGCTGGTGCTGGGGAATAATCACAAAGCTCATCACATTGGGAGGCCACTCTTGGCTACTTCAATGCAATAAACGCCTGAATGGGTTTAAAATCTACATTTGGGAATATTAATTTCAAAACTCAATATCTTCATCAGTAAAAGAATGCAAGAGAACAATAGAACCTCAATGGTACTAGAGGAGAAAATAGAAAACCCGCCTGTTAATCGGTATGAAACCAAAAGTGGAATCCCTAACAAGCAGCTCAAACCCTCCATTGAGCTGAAGGCGTATTCCTGAAGAAATGAGTACGTCCAGCCAGGATTAATTACCTCACACCACTTCTACAAGGAGCATGACCTGTCGAGACCTTCTCAAAAGGAACAAGCAGCATTGGGTGGAAAATTCTTGATTTGTGGCCAAACCTCTACACTCAGACCCATGTAAATTTCACCAGAGAGCCCTGCTGGGTCGTTAGGGCAAACACAAGCACAGAGGGCCTGAACCCACCCAAGAAGTGTCACTGTGTCCCGAATTGTCGTCTGTATTATTTCACCCCATTTAAGATAACTGGTGAAGCCCAACCTGTGGTGCCCAGAATGTGGGATGACAACTGAAAATGAAAGGGTGAAGAATTGGCCCACCGACTACTAACGGCAGATGCATAGACTATAGATGTTTCCAATGAGGTAACAAGAAAGATCACTTCCTGCCACATTCTTCTGACTTCACTGAGAGAGTTTCGACACCCATTCTAATAGCTTTTGATGGTTATTCAGGTACTTTCAAATGTAGATCGCACTGCAGGATTCACAAAAACACTTATTTCCATTCATTCATGATGATTTACAGGAGAACGCCTTTGGCCTCAGAATCTAAACACTTCCAGAGATGTATAAAAGATGTTTGAAATACATATGAGCGTGATCATGAAGTGATACACAGATGATATCACATATGGAGGCACTTAAAGAATGTCTCACTAACTGAGGCCATCTTCCAGAGGTATGAGGAAGAACCCGGTGCTCAACCTGGAAAAGTGTCATTTATGGTTAACCTAAGTGAATCGTACCGGGGCACATTATTTCCAAGAGGGAAACAGTCACATGTGCTAAAATTTAACTATTTCAAACTGCCATCCCCAATAAACAAACAAGTAGTAATTCCAATATGCAGTTTCATAGAAGATTCACTAAGACTTAAAGATTGCTAAACCCCGTGACAAGCTCCAGACAGCATTTTCAAATTTGTTCGGGGAGAAAGAATGCCGTAGAGAGCTGGAAGAGATGAAGTCCCCATGACTCATCGCCATATTTAGCACCTAACTCAAACATTTTCATACGTATGATGCAAGCACTCTGCCATCTTATGTGATTCACTAAAGAGAGACTTGCACAAACCTCATGTAGTTTATGCAAGCAAAACCTTGAATGAAGCATAAAGGGAATTATACTACAAGCTTTATAAAGAATAGTTGGCGTAATATATGCCTAATGTTTCAGCATACGGTCCGGGTCCGATATAGTCATTTTTACGTACCATTCCGCTTTTGAAATATCTCTCACCAAGCAATGCCAAAGCAAGGCTTATTGATTCATGCCACTTTAGTGATGAATCAACAGTAAATTTATATTCCTGTTCTCTCTATCGCTGAACAAGTCACTTTATATGAGTGTTCAGGTCGAACACGGACGGGTTTTCATCCTAAGAAATGATTTAACAAGGCTTGAAACGGTGAGGCTTTTGTTTTGATTTTGAGGATTTGTTCAAAACAAGGGAGTTTGGTTTGTCACCACTAATCAGACGGTCAAAATGAAGTGTGAAATGGTAACTGAAGGCTCGGGTTACTAGCTTGATAACACGGGCTAACAAGTGTCCTCGTCATATCCTCGCATTAAAAGTACATGGTAGTCAGTTACAACCTGATCTTTGTTTAACTATAAAACCTGAACCCTAAAACCACTCCATTTAGTCAACATTGCATATGCATTCACAAACTGCATTCAGCCTTTAAACCCCAGCATTCAAATCCCTCACAAAGGCCTGCAGAATGATGATCTAGTATGATAAGGCACCAGCAATAAGGATGCACTAACCCTAAAGCAGCTTATTAAGTATCAAGTTATAATATCACAAAACATTAAACCCTAATTTGGAAAGCTTTAACCATAAATGCCACAATTAACAATCAAAGCATGATAATAATTTGCAGAGCCTTAAACTAAAGCAGTACTCCTCCTCTTCAAGGCTATGAGGTTGTTACACCTTGAATGTCATCCTCATGGGAGGTCATAAATTTTGGAAAACAAGAAAAGAGGAGAGAGAAGAGAGCAGCCAAACCTAAAATGAAAGTCGTGAAAAATTGCATAAATGAAAGCTGCCAAAAGTTAGGTTACAAATGATTATTTACATAGAGTCTCACCCAAAGGTGAAAATACAAGAAAGCTCAAATATTAGCTTCATATATGATTATGTGGTAATACACCCAAACGTAGGGTCGCTAGGGATCAATTACAACAAAATTCACAAGGGCAAAGAATTTTTACTATAGAGATCTCCGCTAGCATACGACAATTCTTCATAGTCATTAGTTCTACAGAGATAGCTTAAATTCGAGAAATCTCCCTCTATTCACTTTGAATTTCATTAGTTAGCGAAATTTCAATAGCCTAGTTTAAAAGAGGAGAGAGAGCTAAAATGGTGAATTTTTAGGCATGGGTAATTTCTGCTAGATAGCTTAAATTTCGCTAGCTCAGCTAGTTTATTTGTCAGATTTACAAATTATTCCAGCTGTAAATTTTCGCAACGATAATGGAAATTCAGCCTCGATCCAAATCACATCTCATCTTTGCACTTCTTCTTCATCGCTTGCCTTCAATTCCATAATCGAATTTTGATATCTTGATGGTTGAATATAGCTTCAATCTTCACTCAGCCCATATCTCATATCGAACTCAACTTTAGTACAAGGCATGCAAAAACCTCGTGTACAACTCAAAAAACCTCGAAATGGCCTTAGTGGAACTAAATGGACCTGCACACACCAATTGATTAATTGGTTACGATTAGTGCGCCAAACATCACAAAACCTATCTCGGTCAGTGGCTCAAAATAGTAATTCTTCTAATTAATCACACCCCCAACCACACGCGGTTGGGGTCCCTAGCAATGCAAAAACAATAAGGACATGCATGCAGTAATTTTCTCAAAAAGTTTATGGTTCAAAAAAGTGTATGTACATATAGGTATTAATCTTTTTAAAATGAATAATTTGATCTCATTCAAAACCACACGAGTAACAAAACCATATAATAACAAGTTTAGTCAAGATCTGATCCAAGGAAATCAACTGAATTTCAACAAAATCAAGGTTCCTGAAGTAACCAGATTATTTAATAAACTGCAAAACTATTCCTCCCCAACTAATGACTGCAATGGCCTGGCTTTACTGAACAACCAGATAGGAAAAGCACAATTCTTCTTTCTTTTATTTGATCACATTGTGGCACGCTAAACCTCGACTTCACTACTAAAGTCCTGTAACTTGCCCACCACACTCAACCAATAAGGCTTTGAAGCACTACAAAGGATCACTTAACCACAAACTCTATGTGCTTCACCCACTGCCGAATGACTTCAGAATCAAGCACCTCACAACTCAAAACTCTACCCATCTCACTCCTGTACTCAACACTGTTGACACCTCAACCACTTTAAGGCTTAGTGTATCTGTTTAAAGACTTCACACATACCCCCAGATCTTGTTCGGGCTTCTTACAAGGCAAATCTCACCACTTATTTTTCTTTTCCTTTTCTTCTTTTTCTTTTTCTTTTCCTTTCTTTTCCTTTGAAATACTCACATCAATAGTATATGGCACACAAACCTATTAGGCCAAGCTAAATGCATGGTCTAAGTAGCACTTGCAAAGTGAAAGTGGGAGGTACATAATTTCACGCCTATTGGTACACCGTGCAAAAGTGTGTGTAGAGATTTAGCTGCTGGGAATGTTCATGTCAATATAACAAACTTCAATTGACCAAAACTGAATTAATATGAACTGGTCTAACAATGGGCAGGAATATAAGGTGGTTTAAATTATTCCGATAAAGGTAATTTAATTGTGTAATTATTAGTACAAATTCAATTGTTCAATTTGAAGACAAAAGTGTATATACAAGGAGGTACAAAAGAATGAAAGTGAATAAACTGATAACTCAATAAAGCCTTTAATATAAACCAAATGTATTAGACATGCTTAATATAGTCGAAGATATAAAAATATCACCGCCTACTACAGCTAATATAATAACCCTAAACAAAATTATATACCACAAAGTTTAAAACTATACAAAGCGTAATAGAAGACACTTAACCTAACTTTTCCTCCTGCCAAAGTGTAAACATGTCACAGGAGAGGTTTTAGAGACAGGAGGCACCACCTCAATCTCGTGTGTGATCCCACACACGCCAATGCAAAGATGTCTAAAGATGAGGTCATCACTGGCTCGCCTCGATGGTCAAGAAATACGCGACCAGGCATCATATGTCGAGCATGGAGTGACAGTGACCTAAAGTGGCCTCATCTCGAGCCAACCTCTGGTCTTGTGCTGCCTGGGTAGCAGCCAATGAGCATACAACATCCACACACCCATGAAGCTCCTTCGGGTACTAACATAGAACGTATCCACGTGTCAAGGAATACATAGCCTGAGCACACAGGGTTGGGTCACTATGGAGAGAGATGGAGGAGATATATCGGCACCTGGGCCTCCTCTCCATCTCTACCCTCAGAGAGGCTGACTACCTCCTCCCTGGTGGTCCTGGCTCCGGCCTCAAAATTCTCCGGGTCCCTGGCCGCTTATATAAGAAAGCAGTATCATCGCCGCTTCCATCGATGTGACCCGAGGCATCTAATCCTCCTCTCTATCCAGGCCTCAAGCCCCGTCAGACCTGGCTCGTGAGTCGCGCACCAGAATTGTAGATTCTTCACAGTCGTTCTCGCTAGTGGACCTTGTTCCTCAAAATGTAGTGTGGAGGTCATCACAACTTTATGGATCAATCTAATCCCTCCCGAGATCCAGATGAGCCTCTGATGGCCCCACGTGCAGACGTAGTGTTAGGCTGGAGGTTGGTCCACAGCAGTGATCACAGAGCACTGGCGCGAGCCTCCAACAGATGGTCCAACCATAGTTGTTCGTATAGAATGCTAATTCACTTCCCCACGATTCCACTGAAGGCCTCGATAACTCAAGAATTGGCCTAAGACTATCTGCAGCTCCAAGCAAAATTTGATATGTCATACCTGGTAATCACTACCATCATCATAGGAATAAACAGGAGCTCAGGACTGTGGCGCCCTATGGCTTCACAGCTGGTAAATCAAATCAACGGTAATAGAACTCGCCTAAGGCTAATGGCAAAGAATGAGTAATGCTCGATCAACCACACTGGTCCCTAATCTGGTCGCTTATCATTGTCAAGACGGTGAATGGCCTCATGGTACCTCTCACAGCAGCTCTGCATTCTGATAGGTGCTCACTTCAATAAGGGCCTCCCGATCCTCAGGCCGTGGATAACGTGGCGATGAGGTCGCTTCACCGATCAGGAGCAGATAGTCGCCTGAGATGGAGACTCTGCCCACATGTTCGCTGAGGGCGTCCTTCCAGACTCTTCCAGGCACGCGGCGGGCCCGTCCATCCAGGTTCAGAGCTCCTCCAATCCTGGCGGTTCTCGTGGACCGCCAGGACCGCCTTGCACGGAGGCGGGAACTGGGGCCCGCCCCGCCGGAGGCAACTGAACCAGGTTCAAGCGACCCACCCCGCGCCACCAGTGGCCAGAGGGTAAGGACACCGGGCAGTGGCAGGCAAATGCACGCCTGAACTGACCAGTGGCTCACTACCAACCAAGGCACAAAGTAAAGAATCCCGACACAGATCAACCGCTGCTCGTAGGTCATGGACCAAAACGAGGAACACCGCATCGGGAGAGGTGACTCGACCGGTGGCACGCACGAACGTGGTGGCCGGTGTGGCTCAAGGCGGCGTAGCATGTCACCAACCCACGCAGGCATGGAATGACAGGCGCAGTAATGCAAGTCGAGACGCCGAGGTGATGCAGCAGTCAGGAGACAGAGGTCAGAGCTCGTGGTCTGGAGGAAGAAGACGGCGTTGAAACAAAAACCTTCCCCTCCTTCATTTTGCAAAAGTATTATTAAAACAAGAGTCACCCGCACACCCGCTATAATAGTGGAAATCTATCATTCATAGATTGAATTTTCACATTAAAATTAAAATAATACTAAAACAAAAATTAATATTATTATAAACATATTCAAAATGAATATAAAGAATAATATTGTCAAATATTAAAAGTGGAAGCTACTAAATCGGGAAACTTACTAAAATAGCCAAATTTAATGAAATTAATCAAATTTAAATAAAAATGTAAAAATTATCGAAATGTTAATTTGGTTTCCGAGAACAATCAAACCAAATTTCAAAGTCACAGATTATCATGAGGTCAAGAGAAGGGATCTCCTCAACCCCGCATATTATGTTCTTAATATTCAATTTCCCATGGTCGATTTTCTTCCCACTGGTTGATTCTGGTCCATAATGTCTCATAGCATACTAATGGCAACAAAACATCTACTTCAATTTCATACCGGTGTTTCCTCAATCTTTCTGACATTCGCTTCCCGAATTTCGACTAACCTGTTGCACTTTTATCATTTCCTCCTTGAATATCATCTTCCACTCCATCTCGCTTAGACTCAAATGAAAAATATTCAAATTAATGTCATGTTGCCAAATGTGAGCCGCATGACTCCATTTCAAGTAATTGACAGATTGCAGATAATTAAGGCTGAAATGGCCTCCAGATAATCGGCACATGATTAAACACTTCTGTAATGGTTTTGTCAAGAACGCAGTGCCCACTGTAGTAGAATTTGCCTACCACCAAGAACACATCTCAACCCATCCTCTTTAGGACTTCACCCAATCATCACAACATAGAAAGGATGTTGGGTTGCTTTCCAACCAACTGTTCAGAATAGGATGATTAATAGGTCACCGCCCTGCATCGCGCTTCTTTTACTATGCTGGTCCACCAATGTTGACTCTATATTATGGGATCCGATCCTCAGATGACCCGCTCTGCCGTGATTACAGACCGGGATTGTCAATAAAACGTTTTTCTCACTGCCCAATCCCTTCATTGTGAGAGGATCCTTAAAACCCTTACTAAGCAGTGATCTGTTTGATGATGTCCAGCAAGTATGTTGACCTTTCACCGCTTTAGACTTCTAGATGCCTTCCCGTCGATGCCTTCTTGCTTCAACAAACAGGCGGCATGCAAGCAGTCATTGAGTCCTCCGTATAAACAAACATGTTCCAACTCTTCCTTTCGGTTCAATAAAGCCTGGGAAGGGTCGCTTCAACCTCTTTCCCACTCCCTCGTGGTGACTTATAACTTTAATTTCATTCATTCCGACCGGGCTGGATGAACCTATTTCATGCACCTCGATTTGGGTGTTCGTGAAGGGAACCTCTTCTTCCCTGTACCTTCCAAAGAATTTACGATCTGTGGACTGAGCACCATGAGTTACTCAATTTTCGATTAAGATTGTTTCAAAAGCCCACTTATTCTTTTATCAAAGGTGCTTTACAAAGGTCAATCCTTGCTTATCGCATTGATCCTTTGCTCATCCACAAAAGTTGCCTACCAATCTTACCAAATCAATATGGCATGTTCCACAAGAGAGGAGGATGGTGGTGGTCAGAACAGGTGAGGAATAAACCCATCATAATCTGGTACATGAAAAGGTGTATTTAGGTTTCCAAGAGAGGTACAGCATCTCCCAATTAAACTGTGTGGTACTACCACATATGGAGCATTAGGGTTGTGTGGCCATACTGACTCATTAAAGATTTGCACATTTCAGATCAAATCCTTTCACCATGACAGATACCGCTCTTCCGGTGGGCACGGATCTAAATCGTTCGCGGATCGCCTGTGGCAGTGATTTTCAACACCGTCAAGACTTCACGGAGTCGTTTTCTAGTCTCCAACCTTCCTAGCTGTAGCTGAGATATTTTGCTTTACTCATATCCTGAAGTATAAATTCTCCTAAATAATCGATGGCCTCATTTTCCATTTCTCTGGGTTTGGCTCATCCTAACCCCTAGTTTCAGCCACATAGAATCAAGCAAAACTAATAATTAATTTTTGAGTTTGTTTCCCAAAAAGCTCCTCCCACACATATTTATAGCTTGCTTCATGGTCGGAGACATACCATTGTAAAAATGATCACTGAATCCATATGGTCAAAAACCGCGGTGGACATGCATTAATGGCCTATATGAAACTCGCCTCCAACACCGGTAGAACTTCTACTGTCACAGCCTGAATAAGTGAAGACTTATTTCTTCAAACCATATCTTAGTGGTACCGGGTTAATTTCTTCAAAAACTCACCAAGATCAGCCCACTTCTAATGGGCCCCTGCCTCATGGAATCGTCAAGTTTTGGCCTTTATCTTTAGTGTCAATGGAAATGCTTTCAGCCATAAATCCATGTCGCCATATTCCTCCCAAAAGAGTAATATACCTCCCTCAAAATCCCATGGCATGATTTCATCTTCCACACACCACAAAGCGCTGGAAGCAGGGGCACTAGTAGGTCTCACCGCCACATCCTCGCAGAGGTACACAGAGGGGCACCAACTCTTTATAAAAATGCGGGTCCCTCATCGAATTGCATGTTGTCGGGATTCCACTGGGCACTGACGATTTGTCGTTTCAGATCCATTCGGGTCACTGCACACTGATTACCACTGCTCACTGGAAATTCACTCATAGCCACCATGTCCCTCTCGTCTCAAAGGCTTTATGCAAACACCTATTACACAAAAAATTTAAATAAAACAAGGAACACTAGTCAGTGCTTTCTGCCAAAAGGGCCTGCATAGCAAATCAAAACTCAATCATGAGTTAAAAACAATGCAAGAATCGCCAGGTAAACCTCATAATTTCAAGAACCCTAAATTCAAAAAGGATCAAAGGTCACCTATACTTGTAATGAGGATTACAAGTATTACTAAATCTATCATATTATTTACAACAACTTAACTACAATATTTGATTCGGGTGCCACTTAGGCATGAATCAACAAAATTTATATTCCTAAGTTCCTCCACTATTTAGTCAAGCCAATGTGTTATAAATGTTTTTGGTCAAACACGGATGGTTTTTCATCCTATGAATGATTTTCTACTTCAAGCTTGAAAATGGTGAGGCTTTTTGTTTTGATTTTTGATTTGTTCAAAAACAAGTGGGAGTTGGGCTATCACTCTGATTTGAACTTAATGTGGTCGAAAAATGAAGTGAATGCAACTTTAAGGCTTCACACTAGCTGATAACAATGGCTAATGCGTCTAATGTATCTGATTAAGTGGCAAGCAACATATACTAAAGCCATAAACTAATCCTTTGCTTAATTATAAACCAACCCTAAAAACCAATTCTATTTGAGTTTAATTACGCTGTATTATGATTCACAAATTCCATTCAGTTTTAAACCCTAGTGATCAAACTCCTCACAAGGCCTGTAAATGACATCTATAGAAAGGATATCACAAGATCTAGCATTACATGCACCAACCCTAAGTACACACATTAATAAGTGGCACATTAATGGTACAACCCAATTAGGGAAAGCTGGGAACCATAAATGCCATACGTGTAACAATTCAAAAGAGATAACTTTGCAGTCCCAAACCAAGCTAAGACTCTCCTCTGAAGGCTGATGAGGTTTATTTTTACATCCCTTATTGTCATCCTCAAGGGGAGGTTTCAAATTAAATGAAAGAAAGAGAAAAGAGAATAGATAAAGCAAAACCTAAAACGAAAGTCAGCATCATAAACGAAAGTCGCTTAAAAGTTGCTTATGTCACAAATGACGGGGGTTTTAAGTAGTAGTCCACCCAAAGTGTGAAAATGCTGAAAGTTTCCAAAATATTTGGTCTACAAGGGACAAGGTGGTAATACACCAAAATTAGTCGTTGGGGATCTGACCACACTAAAATTCATTGTGCAAAGAATTTCGCTTATGCAGATATCTGTCATAATTCTTGCTTTAAATTTAAATAAATTCACGAGATAGCGAATTGAGAAATTTCACCTGATTCTGTTCAGAATTTCGCTAATATTTAAATTTTCATAGCTTCAGCGAAAAATATGAGAGATAGCTTAAATGGTGAATTTCGTTTAGGCACAAAGAATTTCGTTAGATAAATAAATTTCGCTTAGCCTAGCGAATTTCTCTCTCATTCTCATAGGGATTGCGAAATTTTCTATGATTGTTAAATTTTTAACTTCAGTCATTTAAATTTTCGCAACTATAGCGAAAATTAAGCCTCCCGATCCAAACACGCATCTCATCTTTGCACTTCTTCTCTTCATCACGGCTTCCAATCCCACACTCGAATTTATTACATCTTGATATTAATATAGTTTCAATCTTCATGGTTCAGCTCATATCTCGATATCGAACTCGAACTTAGTGGCCAAGGCATGCAAAAACCTGCAAAATAACCAAAAACAACCTCGAAATGGCATTAGTGGAACTAAATGGACCTGCACACACCCTAACGACGACCTGATGCGGATTGTTACGAAAAACACTCGCCAAACCTATCTCGAATAGCCCAAAATAAGACTTTTCACTAATCACTTATCCGAAGGCCTTCTACTGTGGAGTTTAACTTGCAAATTAAAGACAAGAAAGGGGTAGAGAATGTTGTGGCAAAACTCATCTTCATATTAACATAGCCTGATGCATACACGCACAATTTCACCACCATCGATGAATTTCCCGAAGAATCCCTAATGTAATCGGAAAGATCCTATGCTCACATTGCTAACTTTCTCACCTCAGAGAGAAATAATAATCAATGAAAGAACGAGAAGTATTTCATAAGATCACCCATGTACTGGGAAGAGTCCTTCTTATTCAAATACTATGCGATTAGATAATCAGAAATGTGTGCCCGAGGGAATAGGATTTGAGCCACCGCCACGAGTGCCCGTGGTGGTCATTTTGCTTCCCGTAAAACAGCAATGAAGTGCTGCGCTTATTTCTACCGCCTTCCTTGTTTAAGGAAGCACACCAATTCGCTGAAAGGAGAGATGCCAAAGACTCGAAGTTATCTCGCCACATATGATGCCTCGAACTCAATTTCTGGTCGGTTATTCCATGTTCAAAATACTACAATCTTTCCCATCTTTGGTCACATACATTTTGTGGATGGGACTATGTGTCCAAGTAATAAGCAATCCCATGAAACCAATGACCAATGGTACTTTAATTCTTGAGCAAACATCTTTTCTAGTTCGGGGTACCAAAAGCCATTATTAGCGATGGAGGTTCACATTTCTGCAACAAACCTTTTAAAAACCTCATGGCTAAATATGGTGTGAAACACAGAGTAGCCACCCCTTACCATCCTCAAATAAGTGGTCAAGTATAACTTTCTAACAGAGAGATTAAGTAATTGACCTAATTACAGGTAAATAAAGAACATGAAAGACTGGTCCATTAAACTGCTGATTCACCGCGGGCCTATTGCATCGCCTTTCAAGACAATCCTCGAATGTCCCCTTTTAGGTTGGTTTACAGGCATGTCACCTTCCGGGCTGAGATCGAATACAAGGCATGGTGAGCAATCAAGAAGCTGAACATGGATCTAAGTAGGGCCGGAGTCAAGAGATTCCTTGATCTCAATGAGTTGGAAGAAATACGAAATGATGCCTACTTGAATTCAAAAATTGCAAAGAAAAGATCAAAAAAATGACATGATCAAATGATATCTGGGAAGAATTTCAACGAGGGGGACCAAGTCCTCCTGTATGACTCTAAACTCCATTTATTTCAGCAAGCTCGTCGATGGACGGGCCCGTCTAATGCTCAAACAGCATACCCCAATGGTTCGCTGGACATACTAATCCAAATGATAATAGGGTGATCAAAGTCAATGGACGAGGGTGAAGCCTCTATATTACGCTACAGCCACCAGAGGAAATTCTCCTTCCGACCCTCTTGAGTCCCACAACCACACTTAAGGGTGGTCTGTTTCGTCCTAGAAGCCACTGATCTCATTGTTTAGTTTCGACTAAATTTCTTTTTGTCTAAAATTTTTTGGTAGCAATCATAGTTTGGCATTTGATTTCACTTTTTGTTGACAACTGCAGTAACACCAACAAATGGGAATGACCCTTTTCCAGCCACCACGTTTGAGAAGGTACAGTTCATCCTTTAATTTTTGCATTCCCATGCTAGGCCAGTTAGAAGTAATTTTCATATTTATTTTTTTTGGAATTTTGTTTTGAATGGACATACAACCATGCAAGGGCCAATTCATTTTTCTTAACTTTTAAATAGCTTTTTGTGTCTCCATTTTCAGGTACCTACTCTTACCTTAATCAAGAATTGAAGCCCTTTATGTTACCTTAATGTTAGTTCCAATTCCATGCCTGATTTAGTTTTTGATCAATCAAGTTTCAAGATATTCAACCTTGGAAACGATTCCCCTTTCGCTAATTCACACACCTGACACGATTGTACCAATAAGTTGAGAAGCTATATTATCTTTTCAGAGCGACCCCTGTCTTGCTCGACCCGAATGTATGAACCAACCAAACCTGTGGACGCCTGCTTATTTCTTTTAGTTATCGTTTTATTAAATTTTTATTTCAAAAGTATCATGATCCAATCCCCTATCGACCCGACGATGGATCCGAACCGGAGCCCTATTACTCCGACGCTTACTTATCTTATCAAAACATTTTTATTAATTCATTTAGTCGCTGAAACGGTCTCGGGGCTAAAGCCCACAATCATTTACAAATATAAAGCAATTCAGAGGGCCCATAAACATTAACAAATACATTTACAAAGAAAAGCATTCATGCCATTTTCAAGATGATACACAAAAATCAAGTTTCGTGGTTTAAACTTTTTAGTTTACAAACACCACTTGTTCAAAAGATGATATGCAAAATTTCGAGTATACACTATACTCGTACTTTCTCTATGACTCACTGCGCGATCTTGGGCTTCTTCTTGCTTACTGATACCATGATAGTTAAATCCATCGCAATAAGCATTTTCATGCTTGCGGTTCTATGCGCTCTATCTTTGATATTCAATTTAACTCTGGCAGCATTTATCATTAAACTATGCCATTATATCAACATATACTCATGCTTTCAATGTACAATTCTATTTTCCATTTCATATCATATCATGTATTTCCAATGCCACAATTCATTTCATGAGATTCAAAACATATTCATAAAAATATCTCATTTCACTCTAATGTTATTATTTCACCTTGACTATTCGATTCACAATTTCATGGATTCCGCTTGATGAATCCCGCCCTTATTATCATCTCTGAGAATGTGCTTATACATTTACAATTCTATCTCCCATCATGCCAGATGTCATGGTGCATCCCGACACGCAGTATCACTTATTCTGCTCTCCCATCATGCCCGACGCTTAGTGCATCCCGACACGGGTATCACCTTAAATGCCATACGCCATCATGACGGATGCCGATCATGCATCCCGCTGCTGGACATTTCTTCAATGCCATACGCCCATCACGACGGATGCCGATTAGTGCATCCCGCCAAGTGGGACATCGATAATTTCAGGCCTTTGCGACCCGATGCCGATCAAGTGCATCCCGTCAGCGACCATTTGGTATATTATTCACTCACACCCGACGGACTCCGCTTCGTGAACCTTCCGCTCTTATCATCATCATTCACTTTTCATTCTAAGTATCGACATTGATTCAATTCATATTCACTCTCGTGATATCTTCTCAAAGACATACTCAATCTACATAATCATATCATGATACTCATTCATGAACTCGACTCATGTTCCTTATTCATAAGACCGTAAACTACCAAAATACTCAATTAAGGATAGAGTCGTGAGAACAAACCAATTATCGATTCGCTTTCTTTCTGATGTCAATCCTAGGCCAGTTGTCGCCTTCACCCGCACCTAGTCAAATACAATTTATTCACTCTAGTGATTATGCAACAATCGCATTTCAAACGACCGCTTTGCCTCATTTCTGGGTATGGTATGCTTGACTTAGACTCATTCTATTCCCATGCCCATACTTTACTTAGGAATTGGAATCATTCCAATCGGATTATCCAAACTAAAGTTATGGCATTTTCATGCCAACTAGTCGGTTTACCGGATTAAACTGGGAACAGTTTGTATTACTAATTTTTCCGGGGTCTTAACTCCATATTTGACTCTAGGTCTTTGTACTCATTTAAAGCTAAGGTGCTAAGGGTTCTATTCCAACTGGAATCACCCAATTCGGAGCACCGAACTGCTACCGAAACAATCCGACTACTCTATGTCCAAAGCTGATGCAGAATTTTTCTTGCACATACTCTTTGAGTGACTTTAGGCCACTTAGGATCATAATTTTACGATACTTTCTCTTAAGTTTGGTTCTCCTTGAAGTCTATTTCATTGTAGCCACTTAATCACTCATATCGGATAAGAAATGAGGAAGTTATGGCCAAAAATACAAACACCGGTCGAATCAAAAGTAACAAGTTGTACTGGTAGAACTAATCACCAAGAGAACTTTGCCAAAATCGACTTAGAATCAAAAAAATTCGGGCAGAACTTAACTTCAACCTAAGAGAAGACACCCGAGAATGCCCATAATGGGTAGTTTTCTCACAATTTTCCATATGCCTTGAACCCCCAAATCAACTCTATACCTCATAATCACTTCAAGATCACTTCAAATTCATCTTATAATCACTTTTCTACGCAATTTATCATTCAATCCTTCTCTTATTTCAAAGACCTATCATGAATTTCTTCAAAAACCATTCTAATATGGGTCTTAACCCATACACATACCAAATACACAAATTTATTAGGGTTTGTTCTAACCCAACCCTTTTTCTTTGCAATTAAACCATAACTCCAAATTCGTGCGGAGGATTCATGTCTTGCTTACATTTCGGGGGGGCTTTACCCACAACACTTCAACAAGTTAAGGGTTTGGTGATCTCTTCCACAAAAAAACCCTAGACAGCTGAAAGATCACCTCCTTCTAAAACCCTAGGAATCCAAAATATATTGCTTCTAAGACAACATACCTTGGCTTTGATCTTCCTCTCCTTCTCCTTCTTCTTCTTCTTCCTCTTCCTCTTCTCTTCTTTTCTTCCCTTCACGGTTTGCTCTTCTCCAAATGAGACCAATTTTTGGTCTTTATATCCAAAATATCCTTAGGCCTTGTTTGGCCCTCAAAAACCCATTTTTTTGGGTTAGTTTCTTTAATTGCTTTTTAGTCCTTGGATTCTTCCCTTTTTTTGAAATTTAACTTATGCATATTCTAGTTTAACCCTCATCTCTCTTATTTCAATCCAACTTATTTATTTCTATTACGGCCCATCTCTACTCCTTTTATGATTTTTATCTCCTTATGGCATTTACATAATTTTGTCCTGCTTTTGGTGCTCAAATTTCCTACCATTAAATTTGTTATTTCATAATTTTTCAATTCATCACTTTTCCGAAAAACTCAAGTTTTGCTCCTAATTCATACCTGCATTATATAATAAAATTATTATAAAATTCTAAAGGTATTTTCGGGGTCAAGGCATTTTCACCTTGCAAAGCCGACCTTAGACCTGTTGACAACCCATAATAGGTTTGTGTTATCCATGTATGATGGCCAATGTAGTATTCCAAAAAGGAAAAGAAAAAGCAAAAAGAAAAAGAAAAGAAGAAAAAGAAAAATAAAAGTCATGGACGCTTCATTTGAAACCCGAACACCTGGCCCGAGGGGTATATATTGAAGCTCTTAAAGCCCGATGCCTAAACCTTAGCTGGTCGGGAGTCATCGACTTAGTGTCTGCTACACTAGGGTGGATGGGTAGAGTTCACGTGGTTGTAGGTGCTTTATTCTCGAAGTCATTCGGAGGCTCGGAAGGAGCCCGCAGAGTTTGTGGTCAATTGATCCTTTCGCTTGATGCCCTAAACCTTTTAATTGGTCGAGTCATCTATGGACCCTCATACACTCCGACTCTGGTGAAGTCGGTTTTTAGCATTGCACCCTCACAATGTGAATCAAATAAAGAAATGCATATGGTAGCTAATCCTATTTAAATGTCTATTTTTAAGGTCACGGCAAATAGCCAGTCGTGAGGGAATAACTTTTCAATTTTATCAGCTCTGCCGGTTAGCTTAGGAATAATTAGGATTTTGGTGGAAGCTGAGGTTGACTTCATTGAAATTGATGTCAGCCAAACTCGCTTTTATGGTTTTGCCCTTCATGTCGCTTTCGAACAATGTAACCCATCATATTAAAGGTAAGGCCTATTTACATACACTTTTTTAACCATATACATAATTTTTGTAAAAAGTACATGATGTAATCCATTGATATTTATAATGTTAGGTGTGATTAGTACATAAAAAGTGCTATTTTCGAGCCCTATATTCAAGATAGGTTTTTGAAAAGCTTTTGCGCACTAATCATATGAATTAGACCCTTTTACACTACGCGTGTGCATGTCCTCTAAGGCTTTTGATTTGTTTCTAGATTGTTTTGATAGTTTTGCAAGTCTTGAGAACTCAACTAACTGAGCCGGGTTCCTAAGATCACATGACATACTGATAAGAAGAATCAAGGCAAAGGATGAATAAAAAAGGGTGCAGTGAAGTGATGCAAAGAAGAAAGAGATTATGATAAACCAGGGACTTTTCTACTATGATTATAAAATTTCGCTAGATTGCGAAAATTTCGCAATCATAGCAAAAATTTCACAATCCTAGCGAAATTTTCGCTATATGAAAATTTCGACAGTTAGCTGAATTCGCTAGCTAGCGAAAATTATCAAGCATGAAGATCTAATTCTCGCTATTCACATGAATTTCACTATACTAGCTAAATTACGTGATAAATAAATTGGGTTTAGCCTCGTGTTTTTGGTGTTTTGATTCTAAACAATTGACGTTTTCTTTTGATAAATTACCATTTTTGTCCTATTGTAATTTCATATTTTAGGTAATTTTGTCATTTCACACCATGGGGTTATTATATAAGCCTCTGTCTGTAACCCAAGCAACTTTTTCATTACTACGCTTTCCTGCAGCCTTTCATTTTAGGTTTGATTTGCTCTCTTCTCTTCATTTTCCTGGCCGCTTGTCAATCCTCGAGGATGACAACTCAAGGATGTCACGGTTTGATAAATACTTAATAGGGCTACAGCTTGGTTTTGGGGTGCCAGTTGTCCTCAGTGCTTGAATACACAGCACCGTATTTATGGTTCCCAACTTTCCAAACGAGGGGTTTAATGCCATTTAATGTCTTTCCTTCGTCAATACTTGTCATGCTTAGGTTCGGGGCAGACTTAATGTTGGGATGATCGATATCCTTTAGATGTCCTTACGAGCCATTGAAATGATGTTGTTCGCTAGGTTTTAAACTAATGGGACTTTGAATGTGTTTGTAGTGAGCTTGGTCGACTCAAATAGTGGAGGATTTTGTGGAGCCAGTTCTATACTAAACAAAGGACCGGCTGCTTTCACTATATGTCATTTGTCTCTAATGCGAGGAATAACTTGACACTTCAATAGCTCCATGTTATCAAGCTAGTGACCCAAGCCTTCAAGGTTATCATTTCACACTTTCATTTAAGCTATTACAGTTAATCAGTGAACAAACAACTTCCACAGCTTTTAACCAAATCAAAAAATCCAAACAAAAAGTCCCACCATTTTCCAACACTGATGCAAATCATTCGTGGGATGAAAACCCATCCCCGTGTTCAACCCTAGACCGCTATATCGCAAGAAATCACCACTAGTAGGAGGAACATGTGAAACAAATATTGTTGATTCCGACTCACCCCACCGTGGCACGAATCGCTTTTGATTATATTCCCTTCAGCCTCTCTGGCTACGACCTCCTCTCGCTTTGTGCTCCGATCCCGTGATCCTCTTCTGTTTCCTAACAATTCAGACTTCATTTTCTTACCCGTCTCGACTCCCTTTATGTAGAGTCTTTCCTGCATTCTTCCCGAGGCCTTTTTCGCTCATTTCTAAGCCCGCGTGCTTCGTCTCTCGTTTCTTTTTCGATTGGTGCGACTAAGTGCTAGGGTTCAATTGATTGACTTTCGTTTTTTACTGTCTGCTTTTCATCATGGGTCCGGGTCGCTCTTCTTCTTTACGTATTGGCAATGACTCTTCAACCAAGGTCGGGCTTCGGGACGCACTAGGAATGCCCACCGCTCACTATCGGAACTCAGACACTCGAGGCGCCAGACATCCCTAAGGCGCCCTCTTCCTCGTGCGCGGTAAAAGTGGCAAACAACCCAATTAAATATCCAGAGGCTAGATTACTCCAACTGGTCATCCAAAATGTCAGGTGGACCGTGGGACCTTAGTAAGGCTCCGCTTCGCATGGGGCCACTTTGTCGAACGTTATCGCCCTCCCCATGGTGTTCAAGTACGGACCCATGACGCTCGACCTTTACGCCAGCTTCCGCGGCCTGGATGGTATACTTCTTCGAGGTCATTTCGATAATGCTATTCAGGCTTCCCACTACACCCCTTCATGAAAGGGGTTTTGGGTAACATTTTAATGTTCCGTCCTTCCCAACTCGCGCCCAACTGCATTTTCGTGGGCCTATCGTCCTTTGGGGGACAAGGGCTCAGAAAACCCACTATGCTATGCCTCTCATTTTTTAGCCCAAAGGAGACCGCCGAGGGCTTCCTTTATTTCTCTAGACGCCCGAGCTCCTCTGGGTGGGACCTACCTCCTCTTCCCCAGGGCCGCGGAAGGGACGCTATTTCTCATAGTGGTCGTGAATCTAGGAATATGATCATTCCGACAGTGAGACACTTTGGCATCTCCTGGTTTGAATCACCCCATAACTCATGAGTGTCTGCTCTATTTTTGGTATAGCTTGTGTGATGTTTTTTAATATTTCTGAATTTGCACTATTCTTATGCTTCCCAGGTGCTCGACTTGACCTTAGTGTTGAAGACAATGCCGTAGCCTTTAGCGCTAAGGCATCGTCCCGCTCGTCTATATATATCATAGCAAACTTTCATTCCGCCTGTCGACCTGAGGTCCGCACGCCCACTACTTCAAGGCCCTGATCCTCCTCCAAGGGAGTTTCTTCCACGAGCTTCCACACCCACCCCTATTAGGAGAAATTTCGTTCAATCAGCGCCCGTCCCAGCTCTGAGTGTGAAACTAAGACCGCGCCCATCAGAAAGATAGGCCGCTTGGCCAAGGTTCCGAAATTGGGGGCGTCTCCGCTTCTTTCACTCGAAAGTCGGAGCCGGCGCCATCGCCTGTGGTCGATGATCCTATGGTCACGAGCTCGCCGTGCCCCTGGTCCGCGTGGAGTGGAAAGTCTCTCGGTGCAAGCCATTGGCGTTTCACAAGGGGTGATTTACACTATTAGAACCCACGCCGGAGAGTGTTAAGTCACCTCCTCGAAGGGCGGAGAAGGAAGAGAAAAATCCGAATCAAAGGGTGACGTAAGATGTGACTCTTCGTCGCCAATGTTGAACTCACTAAGAGTAAAATTTGTCCGGGCCCCAACGACTCCACCTGGCGGTCGGGGCGTTGCCTCGCTGATGAGACTCGCTCTATCTCTTCGCGGGCTGCCTCGTAAGTCCCCGTGTCCGCTTCGTCACTCGCTACGATCCGTCAGATGCCACCACGTTTGACGTGTACCACCCACTGGGCGAGGGCGGCCTATTTTTCCTCCGAGCTGATCGAGTCGCAAGAAGGCGCAAACAGATGACCAAAGAGTGCAGTGACCAATCCGATCTAGCATACCCGCCCAGTGCTCTGCAAAAGAGAGGATGAAGTTCAAGTAGTCTGACCACGGCCATACAGTCGACAGAACAGCAGAGCTCTGTCATAAATGATCATTGAGACCCGAGATCTAAGCCTAATCTGCCCAAGACGAGCCTGCACGGTCAACAACTATTGTATCCGCAACATGAGTCCCAAGAGGAGCTACCACGTGCTCCAACTACGACCGAACGATAAGATAACGCAACGAAGCGCCACAGAAGCCTCCGAGGCTAGGGAAGGCCAAGTAGAGGTGGCTCGTCTTGAGGCCTCCGAGGCTTTAAATTCAGCGGAACGGCTGAATGAGGAGTGTCGGGGATTGCGTGGGGACCTTCACTGGCAAGTAACTCGTTGTCGCAGAGGTGAAGCATTGGAAAACTTGGGATAAAGCCGCTGGGCCTCATTGGCCTCTAGGTGGCTCAAGCCGCCAGAAGACCGCAACACGCACTGTGCTTGACTTCAACTTCGACCTCCCAAGTGACGAGGAGGCAGAGGAGTCTTTCTCTATGAATTATTCTCAAGAACCTGCACTTGGCCAAGCCCATTCCCCCGGGTCTTCTCTATCGTCTCGCTCCTCTCACGACACCTAAGTTCCTCAGATTTAACTTTATTTGTCTCGATGTCGAATTTTATACTTTCTTTTATGTATATTTGTTCTTCCTATATGGGCCCGACCAGGGACGATACGGCCCTCCTTTAATAAATGTTCATTTTTTTTATAGTCATAGTTTCTCCTAAGAGTATTTTGGGCCTTTCTTCATGAATCAGACGCCTCGAATCGAGGGTCCGAGCCGACTAATTAAGCTCGTCCATTTGAGTTGCTAAGGCTTTGTGGGCTAATCTGAAATAGGCCGGGTCGATTCCTAGGATCAGATGGCTCGGGAGTAGCGAGCTCGCCAAATTCGAGTAGCTACCCCAGGTCGACTGCTTTAATTCGGGAGCCGATCCGATCTCTAGATCGTATGAATCATGCCCGCAAGAGCTCGTCAATACGATCTGCTGACTTTCATTGGTAAACTTGCATGAGTTGAGCTGACCTTAGGGCCGCATGGCCTGCTTAGAAGAGTCAGCCAACTTGAGCGCTTAACTCCATCGGGTAGGCTCGCATGAATCGAAATGAGCCGCCTGGGAGCCTGGCCAAAGCGGCTCTTCAGCTGGGAAGAGCTCACACCGACAGTTGGGCTGAGCTCGCCCTCGAACGCTTAGGCGAGTTTGCCACGCTAATGGTTAGGCGAGCTCGTCTCCTATGAACAAGCCAGCGTAACTCACAATGCGAATGGTTGGGTAGAGCTCGTCCCTATGAATTGGTAGGAGGAGCTCGTCTATGCAAATTACTAGGAAGAGCTCGTCAATGCGAACTGTTGGGAAGAGCTCGTCAATGCGAACAGTTGGGAAGAGCTCGTCAGCGTGAATAGTTGGGCAGAGCTCGTCCCTATGAACAGTTGGGAAGAGCTCGTCAATGCGAACTGTGGGGCAGAAGTCGTCCCTTTGAACAGCTGGGAAGAGTTTCACAATGCGAATCGCTGGGAAGAGTCACAATGCGAACAGTGGGAAGATCTCACGTCGTCGAATAGTTGAGCGTGTGCTCGCCATGCGAACCGCAGGGGAAGAGCTCGTCAAGGCGTATTAGCTGGGCGAGCCATCTTATGAACAGCTGGGAAGAACTCGCCAAACGCGAACGGGTTAGGCGTAGTCACCCTATGAATTGCAAGGAGCTCATCTATGCGAATTACTAGGAAGAGCTCGTCAAAGTGAGCAAATGGGCCCCGCGCCGTGGGCCTTGGTGGCGCCCAATTTGAATGGCGATGTAGCCGAAAGGGCGATGGAGCCGGCGGCGATGTAGCTGAGCCATCTGACTTTCGAGACACACGCGGCCCGTGCAGTGATGAGCTCGCTGTGAGGAGCCGAAAGGTGGAGAATTTGGGTTTGAAGAGTTATATAAACTGAATCGCTTCGTGTTGCCGTGTGACTTTTAGTTCTCGAAAGGTGTGAACGTCATTAATGCTGATTTATGGAGAATTTGGAACGATTACGTGAATTTCCGAGTATTTTGGCCTCCTTATAAATGGCAACTCATTATCAGAACCCATATTTCGAGATTCCCGCTTCTTCAGGGCGATCAAATTTTGCGTGAGATGAATTTTGAAGCTTATTTGATCTCTCACAGCCTTCAAGACTGCTGCCCAAATGCACCGATTTTTGCTTGTGGAGTTGTGTTTTTCCTAGTCTCCCTTTACGGAGTCACGTTATTCCCTAGCTTCGTACATGGAATACTGGAGAAGGCAAGCAAGCCTTTCGTGCACGCCTTCTCTATTTTCGTTTCTTTTTCTCCTCTTCTCCTTCTCTTCTCCTTCTTTTCATCTTTTTTACATCTCATTCTCCCCTTTCTCTCCTTCCGCCAAACACTCTTTCCATCCATTTTTTCTTCCTTTCACCTCTTTTCCTTTCTTTCTCTCTCCCATCTTACTGTCTTTTCTCCTTTCCCCAAGGCCCTTCATTCTTTTGTTTTTTTTTTCTTTTTTTTTAGGGAACTGCTTGTATTAGGTGTTTTCAAGATGTACACGATGACGTCACTGCTTGTAACCGATTGTAATCCGATTGTAAACTGATTATAATAAAGAGAGACTTTTTCTTTCATGTCTGTGAACCTCCTCACTATGCCTTTCTGCTTATATATCTCAACTGCTTTGGGATGTCTGATAACATAATTAATAAACGCAAACTCAAGGCCAAAGAATTAACAAGGCTCTATTAAGAAAACCGATACTCTGGTAAAACGCTGATATGCCTCAGATTCCATGTATGCTGTGAAGATCTTTCCCTCCTCTCGTTGGGTCATGATAATGCCTGTCCGACGACTCAGATGCATGTATGTAAGGGCCTTCCAGCAGGGCCCAGCTCCCATGCGTCTGCCCTTCCTCACAAGGTGGAGCTTCTTTTAAGACTAAATCACCCTGGGCGTGTAGCTCCCGGGTTTGACTTTTCAGTACCTCGCCGTCTTCCTTTGATAATCTTCAGACGCCTTGTAACTTGCTCGCAAGGCTTTTCTTCTAGAGATCCAAATTTAGACGGAAAAGCCTCATTATGATCCACCTGGGCCGCTTAGTTCGACCTGGGACTTTAACCTGACCTCGACAGGGGCTACCGCTTTAGTTCCAAAAGCTAGGGCAAATGGGGTTTCCCGGGTTGCTGACTTATGTGTCGTCCTGTAGGCTCATAGTACCTCGGGGAGGTATTCTACCCAACTTCCTTTAAGGTCTCCCACTTCGTCTTCAAGGCGCAAGTGGTTCTGATAAGTGACTTTACCGTCCGTTGAATCGCGGTGTGCTGAGACGAGTAATACTTTAATTCCGAGCTCTAAGCATTTAAATCTCCGAATTTAGCGCTGTCGAACTGTTTTCCGTCATTCGATACCGTGGCTCTCGGATACCAAACCCGTGATACGACTGCTCGCCACACAAAATCAAGGCACTCGTTTCCCAGAATTTGCGGGCTAAAGGCTCTGGCTTCAAATTTCACGGCGAAGCAACCAGAATCGCGACAGACAGAATTTGCACTCGACCTCACCTGCGGGCGTGGGCTCTGCATGTCCAAAACCCCACTGCTGAAAGGCCAAGGCTTCCTGATCGACGTTAAGGGCTCGACGAGGCGTGAGATTTCGCGTGCTCTCGCATTCTCGCATTTCTCGACTCAGTCGACGTGATCTCGAGTATTGTAGCCGCAGTATCCTCGCCTCAAGACCTTCTCGCTAATGCCTCGATCTAATGCATTCCCGTGATATGCCCCTCGCGGCACTTCAAAGACATACCAGATTCTTTCCCGCGATGCATTTAAGGGGCGCGCATGAAAATCCGCTTGTAGGCTTCCTTTTGGATTGAAACCGCGTGACCCCGCCCCATTTAGCCTTCGGCCGCCTGCAGGCTTCCGTCTATAATATAATCCCAAATGGGTTCCATCCAAGTTGGTTCAGAACCGACCTAGGCAACCACCACGTCGCAGATCATCAGAGGGTTCCGCTAGGTATTCGACAGGTGTCGACCTGCTAAGGTCTTCTTCTGAGGCTGTGGCTAGCTTTGCCACAGCGCCTGCCTCCGAGTTCTCCCGCTTCAGTGGACATGTCGATCTGAACCAACACCTAATTTTTTCAATAAGTCACGAACCTTCGAGGCATAGATCATCCTTTCACTCATTTCGTAGATGAGTCTTCTATTCATCGACCACTCAATGGGAGTCAGACTCTATTTGGTCGACTTCTAAGGAATAGGCGAGGTTAAGGACTTCGCTATGACTCCGCCATACTCTGATTCTTTGTTGAGTCGTGGAACTGGAATCAATGCGCATCGATGTCTATATCCCGGGAGGCTAGGATGAGGCCCGCCTCGCTCCTACGTGCACTGATGTCCGCCTGCACAGAGTTTCCAAATCCAGAGGCCTACCGCTTTCAGCATCCCACGGTTCCGCCGAGGTGAATTTCATGACGAAGTCGGCTAAGACCTGCCCTTTTATTGCAGTTTTTGGCTTGTACCGGATGTCGAACTCGCTCAGCTCTATGGCCCACTTCATCGCCTGCAGGTCTCCCCGGTTTATAATATTTGCTTCATCGAAATTCCGTTGAACTTATAGCTACCAGTGCCCAAAATTTGCTATTTTAAACTCTATTTTTAATATGTTTTGAGCACATTTTGTGTACTAATTGTTATAATTAACCCAACTGACATGTTCAGGTCCCTATGGTACTAATGATCGCATTTTGTGGCAATTTTTGTACTTTTTGCGATCTAATCATGCCAACATTGTTGAGTCGATCCAAACATGAAGAATTCGAGTCAAACTCAACATCATAGATCAGAGACCAAGAGGAAAGAAGAGCAGAGAATAGAAGAAATAAGAAAAAAAGAGAATGCAGGATGCAGGATGCAGGATGCAGGAAGTAGGGAGCCAATGGAACAATAGCCGCAGGATTGAGAACAGTGAATTTCGCTGGGATTGCGAAAATTTCGCAATCATAGCGAAAATTTTGCAATCCTAGCGAAATTTTCGCTATGTGAATTTTTCGCTAGGCTAGCGAAATTTACAGTTGATAGCAAAATTTCTCATTTTCGCTATATCTCTTAAATTTCATGTTAGTGAAATTTCTCAAGAAGATACGAATTTTCGCTATGCTATTAAATTCCTGATAGCTAAAATTGCCGCCTCGTGTTTTTGATATTTTCGATTCCAAACGACCTCGCTTTTTTATTAATTACCATTTTCCTATTGTAATTACATATTTTAGGCATTTTTGTATTTCCTTAATTCCCTCGTATGGCTATATAAGCCAACTTATGACATTTTGTAACCCTAACTTTTAATCTTTCAGTACAGGCGCAGCTTTTCTCTTTAGGTTTACGATTTTCTCTCTTATCTCTCCTCTTTCTCTCACTCTATTGGGTGCCAAACACCCTCCAAGGATGACAACTTGGAGGATGAGCGGCTAAAACCCTTTCCTCCTTGAAATGGAAGGTTGCTGGTGGTAGGATCTGCAGGCTGCTGGTGGTTCCCCTGTTTTTCACGCAGCAGGTTTTGTCATTTTGGTTCCCAAATTTTCAACTCTAGGTTTAAAGCTTTTTGATGTACTTTCTTCGCCAATACTTGGCAAGCTTAGGGTTCAAGCAATCTTAGCTTTAGATACACCGATATCCATTAGTTGCTCTTTACGAGCCACCGGGAGGTAGGTTAGCAAGAGACAACGTTAGTGCATCCTCTTCATAAATACTTGCAATCTTTTTGTGGTTCAGTGGATTCTATTTAGATCCATCGAGACACATTAGTTACCCTTTACGAATCATCAGAGGGACGAAATAAGATAGATTTTCACTGTATGAACCATAAATGCTAAATAAATGCTTTCTATCAAAAGGATAAATATTTTGGGTTAGGTTTTAAAGTTAAATGAAGATCCGGTTCAGGAAATGACTATATGTCATCCTCCCCAATGCGAGGAAAAGACTATGGGAACCATCAATTGCCTTAGGAATCCAACCCTTGTGAGCCTAACAATCTGGCTGAAATCCTATTTTACATTTTATTTTATCTGGGCCACAACCACCAACTCCCCTGCTTTTTACTACAGCCTTAAAATCCAAAACCAAATTCACCATTTTTGGCTTCACTCAAATCATCATTTGTGTCGAAGAAAACCCATCCATGTGTTCGAATTTAGATCGCTTATACTGCAGCAAGAGCCTTGACTACGTAAGCAGAGGGGAGGAATATAGGATATAAATTTTGTTGATTCCGGATTACCCTACCGTGGCATGAATCAAATGGCACCGCTGTCGGTGGAGAGCCAAGTGCATTTGACGAAGCCAGGGAACACTTAGATCCTTATCACAAGTACTGTGAATTACTTTTATTTACCGTCATTTTCTTTGAAGGTCATTTAAACAAAAAATTCTTGCAGGACTGTTGTGTCATTCTTTTTATTTCTACCGCAAGATCAATGTTCAGTGGGTTTGAATTGTAGCCAATGGAAGAGGGAAGGCAATACAATGAGTATTTAGTGGAGAGTAACCCTAGGGCATATATGACAATGAGGGACTATAGAAACCTTGCATGGAAAAATCAGCAACCCTGGGAGAGAAATCCAAACCCACCTAGATCCATGAGGGACTATAGAGACCAATGGATGAGTGCATTCTCCCATACGTGCCTCCACAAGATGCTCCTTCGTCTCAAATTCTCCACCACCACAACCAATCTCCCCGCTGAGCAAGCAATTTAGACCTTACCAAACTAGTGGGTGAGTCAGTAGAGAACAAAGAAATTTAATTCCAATTGAGTCAAAAATTTATACCGTGGAGAACCCCGACAAACATTAGACGGGTTTCCAAAGTGAATTGTCAGCACTACAAATTTCAATGTTCAATTTCAAAGCTTGCCCAACGGCTTGATCATAAAGGGGAAGAAAATCCAGAGGATGAGTGCTTGACTAGAACAATTTTGACCGAGTTGTGCCTCAACCCAAATCTGTGAGGATTTGAAAGGGAATCGCAGGCTCCCTCCTGAGGAACTGCAGGATGCCCCACAATTAGGTATAGTATATGGGCCATGGAAAAAAGAAGAAGAAATTCTTCCCTTGTTGAGTGAGGAAAGTAATGGAAAGGAAGCAAGGGAAGAGCTCCAAAAACCCACTACCCAAGCCACCAATAGCCCACTTCCATCTCTAGACCTAGTGTATACCCTACCAACAGCAAACCCAACACCTGCAGCAGCACCTGCTCCCAAGGCTAAGTCCAACCCATCACTGCCGGCCATGCAAAACTTCAATAGATTAGTGGCCTTTGTACAGAACTTTGCCACTACATCAAAAACAATGGCAGTCGGCCTCACCGCATGGGCACGTTGGTCCGGTAAGCTTCGGCTCGATTTGGAGCACCAACCCTGCATTTCTATTCATTCCAAAGAGCTCAAAGGCCTATGAGTGGTTCGGGGAGCACGCAGCCTCCCCACTTTTTGTTTTAATTTTCTTGTCTTATTTTTATTTTAAATATTTTATTTTGATTTTATTAATTTTTCTTCTTAGATTTTCTAATTTTTAGTTAATTATCGCTTGTAGATTAATTTTTTGCATTTTTCGCAATTTTTCCTAATTTTTCAGGTTAATTTTTGCATTTTAAGCGATTTGAAGGTCGAATGAAATCGCCAGTGAGCGTAAAACTGAGAAAATTTCAGAATTTAGCGAATGCTTAAAAATTTCACATGGCTAAAATTTGATCAAAATTTTCGCTAGCTAGCGAAAACCCTGTAGCCATCACCATAATGACAAAACAAAGAATACGATTTTATTTTATTTTACGAGTATTTTTTATTTTATTTATATTTTATAAAAACGTTTGCTTTTATATATTATTATTTATTTTTAAAAATTTCAAAAATGTTTATTTTATTTTTTTAAAAAATTAAAAAATTTGTCTCTAAAATATTTTTTTTTAAATGTTTTTATTTTTATTTTTATTATTTATTATTTTACTATTTATTAATTATTTTATTTGATTTTTCAAGAAAAAATCAAAAAAAAATAAAGGGTACTCATTAACAAGATTTTTGCTTAGCTGTAAATTTCGCTAGCTTAAGAAAATTTGCCAAGGGCCCCACTTCGCCTCCAATTTTGTTTCGCTTCATAACTTTTCATCCGAACTCCGTCTTAAAGTCTTTAAATGCTGAAAGATTAGAGACTGTAGAATCCAACATGTCCAGAAAGAACATTTTCAGATTATTATGAAAGCAGTACCTTAAAAATGTCTAATCGGGTCACTTTTTCCTTTTCATCTCCTAACTTGTTTATTTGAAGCCCAAACCTGAGTGAATAAGGTGTCGATGGAAAGCTTACGAAGTCCCTATCCAGAATGATCACATCTCATCATGGAGGCACAATTCCTTCTCTAATTTTCCAACTGTTCCCATTTCTACACCGAGATGTTCGGGGTTGTGGGGAGAGCAGCAAAGGAAGTGGCTTCTGGTATTTATGTTTTGTCATTATTTTGTGCAAGCCCATTTTGTGGATGTTCAAAGGGTTATTGTCGGGTTCCCTTTCTGTAAAGCCGTTTATACCATACAACTTACTTTTTTCTTTAAAATTTGGACCCATTTTGCAATCAAAATTTTTTCAGGGTTTTGCCTAACTCAAGTTGGAAAATTTAAACTTCATTCAATTTTATTGATGCTAGATTGGTTCCAGGCTTGGCCGAGTGAATGATTAGTTGAATTCTACTGATGACATTTTTCTTCCACCTTAGCTAACCACGCACGTAGCACATTAGGTTTCAATGATAGACTGAAAACTGTGGCAACCTCCTTTACTGTACAACCTAAATTAGTTTCATTGACCGCCATTGTGTTAAGGACCCCGTGGAAAAAAGAAAAAGAAAAGATATGAAAAGAAAAATAAAAAGAAAGAAAGAATAAAATTGCAACACTTTTCCTTGAAACCCGAGCACGGTCCGAGGGGTATATGGCGAAAGCTTTTAAAGCCCTAAGGTGCCCTAAACCTTCACTGGTTGGGAGTCACTGACTTAGTGTTCGCTACACGGGTGGGATGGGTGAGTTTGGTGTTGTAAAATGGAGTCCTCGAAATCATTCAAGTCCCGGTAAACCCGAAGAGTTTCGCGGCCTGCATTGATCCTTTTGGCTTGGTGCCCTAAACCTTAATTGGCTGGGGGAGTCACCTGTAGATCCCCGTTACATGGACATTTGTGAGCTCGATTCCCTCAGCATTGCACCCTACAACACAAAAAGAATAGTGAACAAGAGGTGGGTCCCGACCTATTTAGGCCGGTCAAGATGCTAGGTCGCAAGAGCTATCGGGGGAGATGCGCTTTAGCGCTTATCAAGGAGAGCTAATCAACAAACACTTAGATTTTAGTGGAAGTTTCGGTTGATTCACCGAGACGGAGACTCTTTTGATACTCAATTTTGTATAGCATTCATTCTCTCATGATAGTTATCGACAATTTCCACATTGATTATTCTACCAGGTTGTGAATACTCATTCACAACCTTTTGAAATACCATTTTAATCTATTTTGTTATAGTTTTATATGTTCTTTGTTATTTTCGTATTGCTAAGGGACTAGCAATGTGTCAGTTGGGGGGTGTGATTAGTGCCCAAAAAGTGCTATTTTGAACTCTATTTTTAATAGGTTTTGAGCACATTTTGTGTACTAATTGTTATAATTAACCCAATTGACATGTTCGGGTCCCTATGGTACTAATGATCGCATTTTGTGGCAATTTTTGTAGTTTTTACGAGCTAATCATGCCAACATTGTTGAGTTGATCCAAACATGAAGAATTCGAGTCAAACTCAACATCATAGATCATACCAAGAGTGAAAGACGAGCAGTAAAATAGAAGAAATAAGAAAAAGAGGATGCAGATGCGTAGCTGTGGAGCCAATGGAACAAAGAGTCATAGGAGTGAGAACAAAGGAATTTCATTGATTTCTCAGAAAATTTCGCAGGATTGCGAAATTCCAGTAATCCTGTTATGAAATTCGCTATGTGAATTTTTCGCTAGGCTGTAGCTTAAATTTCTCGCTGAAGCAGCTTAAATTCATCGATAGCTGTAAATTTCATTTTTGCTATCTCTTATGAATTTCGCTAGGCTACCGAAATTTCGCTAGAATAGCGAAATTTTCGCTATGCTAGTGAAATCCCCTGCATAGCGAAATTGCTGCCCCTAGGTTTTGATATTTTTGATTCCAAATGACCTCGTTTTGATTAATTACCATTTTGTCCTTATTGTAATTACATATGTTAGGCATTTTAGGTATTTCACACCTCTTGTATGGCTATATAAGCCTTTTTCTTCTATTAGGGCTTTCCAGCCCAATTCCTCCTAGGGAGCACTTCGGTCGCCGGGGCGCCTCGTCCCTCAAAGCCTTGAGGCTAAACGAAACCGCGGGCTTTGCCGAGAAAGATCGGCCGCTGAATCAAGGTTCCGAACAGCGCCTCCCGCTTCTTTCACTCTAAAGCCGGAGCGGGCGCCATCGCTTGTGGTCGATGCTCCTATGGTCACGAGCCTCCGCGCCCCCAAGTCCGACGCGAGGCGTAAAGTCTCGTAGCCGCCGAAAGCAACCTTCGCGTGATGCCTATTACCGTCTAGAATCCGCCTTCGGAGAGTGTTAAGTCACCTCCTCGAAGGGCGGAGAAGTTGAAGAGAAAAAATCTGGAATCAAAGGGTGACGAAGATGTGGACTCTTACTCGTCAATGTTGAACTAGCCAGGCAATCTCATCCGCCCCAAGCGATTCCGAATTGGGAGGTCGGTTGCTCGCCGATGATAAATTGGTCGGTCACCGCGTTATCGTGGGAACGGGGTAAATGATACCGCTGAGCAATTTCGTGGACTCTACAATACCAACTACTTCCCCGCGCAGGGTTCAACCCTCCACTGCGGGTCACCGACAAATTTTAGACTTCTTCTGGGCGTCAGACGGGTGCGATTGATGGATTTATGCCTTCCAAATTGTAAAATTTTCCACCCCAATGCTCGCTTTTGTTCCTTGAGAAGGTGCGTGGAGGTTTTGCTTCTTGTGCGTAGGCTGCAGACATGAAATTACAACTGACACCGTCATTTTCTTCTAGAAATGCATATCAACTCAACCGAGAGGTTCAGCCTCTAACTGTCGAGGTTCCCTGTTGTTCACCTAAGTAATGAGGTAGGGATTTCTATTTTTCTCCTCCAGTACCTCTGTACTAAGCTCATGCATTGAGGTTCCTGTTGTTCTTCAGGGCACTGAGATAACTCCGGGGTTAATAAATCTTGCACTTGCTGCTCATTAGCCTGTTCTTCAAGAATTGCATCTATCATACAGACTTCCTCGCATTCATCTTCCTCTGAGTGCATATGCCTTTTACTCAAATGAAAGATATTGAGTTCTAAGGTCATATTCCCAAATGTGAGTTGCATAACCCCATTTCGGCAGTTTATTATGGCATTCGATGTAGACAAGAATGGCTTCCCCAATATGATGGGCACATGATTGGCTCCCACTGCGACCGGCTCTGTGTCAAGCACGACAAAGTCCACTCCGGGTAGCAAATCATCTAATTTGTATTAGAAGATCCCCAATGGTCCCTTAGACATTTAATGGACCTGTTTCCACAGCATAAAGGTGGATGGAAGGGAGCCTGGCTTCTCCCAAAAAACCCACTTTTGCCAAACATGGAAGGCAAAGGGCCCACACTAGCTCCCAAAATGTATTGCTTTCTCCACACTAATGCCTCCTAATATTAACCGAGACTGTAGGACATCCCTGCCCATATTTCACTGAGTCCTGATCAATAAATGGCACCACTTGCTCACCATAAAGGCCTTTTTGTTCACATTAAGACCCTTTTACCGTGCAGCAAACTGCAACCAAGGTAAGGCCACTGCTTGATCAGTGTCAAGGGAGCGAATATTAACTTTCACTGGCTACAAAACTTAACATTTCTGCTTGTTAACTAACTTTTCTTTTTGAGAGCTCAGGGAAATGGGGGCACACTGATTCCCACTCTCTTTCATCAAAGAATCGTGGGATTTAATTGACTAGAGTCTGGATCGCTGGCCTCAGCTTCTTACTACTTTAAATGGCCACCAGCCTTAACTTCATCGGGTTTCTACATTTGGATCATCGGGTCGCCTATTTCATTCCTCCTCTGACGTGTTGTTGTGGATCGGGAAGGAACCTTCCCTTTTTTTGAACCTTGCAGCTGCTGGTTGGATAGTCTTGAAATTTCAGAATGCATATTGTCCAGTTTCCTGTTGAGTGAACTCTCTACTGCTTCAATTTTCTGATTAGTTTGAATGATTCGCAGACTTCACGTATTTACAAATGCCTACCACTTCATTTAAGTTCAAGATTGGGTCTGCTCACAGATAAGAAGGTGGAGGCAGCTGTTGTTGTGTTGAAGTGGAGCCAAACTCGCTCCAGGACGTATAGCTCTTGGCTTCCATGACAGGTTTGGCCAGATTTCTCCAATTGAGCCAGGTAAGGCCATATGGAGTATTTAAGGGCGGATTATTTTGTCTGAAGACATGGGCATGTTCTTGACAATACTCCCTGTATATCATTTGACTGACAATTGAAGCAAGAAGGTCAGATGTGTAGATAACTCATTTGACGCTTGTACTTCATGAAGATTTTTCATTTCTAACCCTCCAATCTCTTTGAAAGCAAAGTGGTCATTTTGCTTTCATCTCTGTGGTCCTAGTTGCATACCCTCTAATGGTTCAAAGGCCTTAATCTTTCGGCTTCCCTTGGATTCGGTTCATCCCATGCCTTTGAGGTTTCGGTCACATAGTTCAAAAAGTCCATGGCTTCATCTCGTGTTCTGTAAATTCACCCCACACATAGTTTCCAAAGAATTGTTTCACGGGTGGGGACATTCCACATAAAAATGATTCACGTTAGCATCCAGTATCAAAGCCATGATGTGGACATGCATTGATGGTTTCTATGAATCGCCTCCCAACACTCAGAAACCTCTGCGATCGTAGTCGACAAGGTAAAGGACTGCTCTGCTCAACCAGTTGGCCTACAGTAATCAAGAATTTCTTCAAAATTCACTAAGATCACCTACTTCTAACTCGCCCCGTCTCAAAGTGAATTGGCCAAGTTTTGGCCTTGTCTTTCAAAGTATCAGAAATGCTTTCGCCAGCAAACCATGCCTGCTATGGAGTACCCTCCTTAAAAGTAGTACATACCTCCTCAAAATCCTTATGTGGAGTATGGATTTTCATTCTCCATACCATGAAAAGTGTGGAAGCAGGGCACTGTGTAGGGTCTCACCCGCCACATCCTGGTGATGTATGGATGCAGAGGTGCACAACTCGAGGGTGTACGTGGTCCCCACCGACCATGTCAGCCGGGATTCACTAGTGGCACTGGTCGACTGCTCCTCGAGGATCCATTTGGCCACTCACACCGATTTCTCACAAATCTTGTTCAATCGTGCACTCACTCGTAGCCTACCTGATGTCCCTTCCGTCCTACATAAACACCTATTACACAAAAATTTAAAAAAAAACAAAGAACACAAACAAGCTCGCTAAAAGGTCGCTGCTACTCGAATCAAAAACTAACCTGTAAGAAACAGTCGCAAGGCAAGAATCGCCTAGTGGTGAAAACTTGCGCTACAAAGAATCGAATATCACCTACACTTGTAATGAGGATTACAAGTACACTTCAACTATCATACGAAGTTTAAGCACCATCCTGCGCTAACGCCATTTGGATTCGGTACACGGTAGGTGATGCTAATCAACAAAATTTATATTCCTAAGTTCCTCCTACTGTCGTGAAATAAGCTACCGCAAAGATAGCTGTTTGTATCGAACACGGATGGGCTTATCCCCAGAACGATCAAATTGTTTGAAAATGGTGAGGCTTTTATTGGGATTTTGATTTGGTCTAAAAACAAAGGGAGCTGGGTCGTTCATGCCATCGACTAACTGTACGGCTGAAAATGAATGAAATGGTAACCTTGAAGGCTGGTCACTAGCTTGATAACATGAAGGCTAACAAGTGTCCTCGGTCATATCCTCGCATTATGGCTAGTAACATAGAAATGCCATATAACCGGATCTCTTTGCTTAACTTTATAAAAGCTAGAACCTAAACCACTCCTATTTGAGTCAATGTGTATTATGCATTTACAAATCCCATTCGGGCTTTAAACCCTAGCATTCAAACCTCCCATGTGCTGGGCTTCGTAAGTAGACATCTGTGCTGATATTAGTGCATCTACATTACATGCAATCGAACCCTAAAGCATGACAAGTATCGCTAAGGGAAGACACAATGGTGCATTAAACCCCATCAAGTTTGAACCATAAATGCCATAAATTAACAATCACATGAGGACAATCCTCAGAGTCCCTAAACTTAGCTAGCACCCTCATCTTCATAGTTATGAGGTTTAGCTAAGCATCCCTTGAGTTGTCATCCCTCAAGGTGATGTTTGGAAACGAGGAAATTGAAAGAAAGAGGAGAGAAGAGAGCAAAGCAACCCTAAATGAAAGCTGCGGGAAAATTTACATAAATGAAAAAGTCATAGTGGTTACAAACTATAAATATATAGTCCACCCAAAGTGTGAAAATACAAGAATGTCATAAAATATTGGCTTACAAAAGGGACAAAGTGGTAATACACCAAAACGTAGTCGTTTTCGATCAAATATACAAAAATCACAGAAGTACCCATTTTCGCTATGCAGACTCTGCTATTTACTGAATTCTCGCCACTAGAAATTCCTACAGTAGATAGTTAAATTGGAAAATTTCGCTATCAATAGTGAATTTCGTTACATTAAATTTCATAGCTCATTAAATTATTATGAGATAGCGAAATTACACTATTAGGCACAAGAATTTGGCTAGTTTAGCTAAATTCTTCCACTGCCAGGATTGCGAAATTTTTGCCATGGTTATGAAATTTCAAGAATCCCCAAACAAAATTATCGCAATCTTAGAGAAATTTCTTAGGATCGCTTGTCTTACTCACTGCATCACACTGCATCCTCCTTCATCACTTTGCCTTCAATTCCACACTGAATTTTATGCCATTTCATTATCTCAAACAGGAAACTCGAGGATTCTCATGATTAATACCAAAATGGCTAAGTCAAGGCCTTCGATGTTCTCAAAACCCGCAAATAACCAAAACAACCTCAAATGGCAGCGGAACTAAATGGACCTATACACATCAATTGGCTTAATTGATATGATTAGTGCGCAAAGCACCAAAACCATATCTCGACAGTGGCTCAAAATGAAAATTTTTTGGGGCACTAATCACACTCTAACCGACGCTGCTAAGCCACCTTGAAGCAATGCTAAAACAATAAGGACATATATGCGTTAGATTTACAAAAATGCGCTGTTTCTAAAAAGTGTATATATACATATAGGCATACCTTTTAAATTAAAATTAAAACTCGTTAGGAAGACCGTTATAGAGAGAACAAAACGAGCAGGCAAGTAAGTTTTAGGTCAACATTGGATTCAAGTGAAATTCAACCTCGAATTTCCAATTAAAATTCAAGGGGGTTCCTGAAGCACCAGATTGAGCCAATAATTGAAAAACTATTCTCCCCAACTAGCCACTGCATGGCCTTAAACTCGTCGACCAACCTGCAGTCAGATTAGCTGTTCTTTCTTTCTTATTTGATTACAGTGTGGTACTGCAAAAACTCGACTTCACCCAAAGTCCCAGAACGGGGTCCACCGATGACCCCAACCAATTAAGGCCAGGCATCAAGCCAAAAGGATCACTTGACCACAAACTCAGAGTTTCACCCTGCCCAATGACTTCAGAATTAAGCACCTAACACGCTAAACTTCACCCATCCACATTCATATGTAGCGAACACGAAGCCGATGACCCAACCACTTACATAGTGGCATCTGCTTTAAAGGCTTTACCACACACTTCTGACTGCGGTCGCCTCTTAAAGGCAAAGGTTCACGATTATTATTTTTCTTCTCCTTTCTTTGCGGTTTTTTCTTTCTTTTCTTTTTCTTTAATGTGAAGACAACATTGTCTCATTTTCAAAACACAAACCCATATGGGCTGCTAAACAGACATATGTCGCTTGTAAAAGTGAAAGAGGTATATACTTGACAAAATTTATTGGTACAATCTGGTGTGTTGTGATTTAGCTAAAAAGGGAAATGTTCAAGGTTGAAATATCAAATCAATTGATCAAAAATCGAATCATGTATGGAATCAATCATCATCAAGGTAACATATGTATTTAAAATTTTCAATTAAATGCAATTCAATTGTCTAATTAAAAGCAATTCAATTGTTCAATTGAAGACAAAAGTGGATACACAAAGTAGAGGCACAAAAATACTTTGCAAAATAAAGAAAAACAAAATTTGGATAATGCAAGGCATGTACAACGTAAAACTGAATTCCAAAATATGAAATTTACCTCAAACTGGATTGGCATGAAAACTCAAAAATTAACCCGATGGAGTCAAAATACCAGGAGAGGGCCATTCTATTTGTCGGGTGTTAACAGAATGAGAATAGTGGCCAGCCGAACCAAGCAAAGAGCCACCCTTAGACGTGTGGTCCGTAGGACTCCTGTGGGAGGGTCCAGCAGAGAATTCCTCCATGACAAGCCGTCGCACAGCGAGGGGTCACCTGTCCATCGACTGATCACCCTATCGCATTCGATCGAGCAGCTCACCAACCATCGTACTCAACAATGAATTAATAACTGGCCCAATCGCACCTGAAATCATTCTAAATAAATGGATTGAGTCATACAGAGGACTTTAAACCTCTCGTTGAAATTCTTCCCGCTATCATTTGGTCATGCCAATTTTTTTGACTTTCGCAATCTTTGAATTTAAATAGGTACTATCGTTGTGATTTCTAACTCATCGAGATCGAGAACCTCCCGACCCTACTCTATTTAGATCCATGTTCAGTTTCTCGATCGCCCACCATGCCTTATTCGATCTCCACAGAAGTATATGCCTTACCATATACCAAATTGCTAAGGACATTCCTAGGATTGTCTCAAAGTCGTTTCAGAGCTCCATACGTAGTCAAGCAAATATGAACAATCTTTTCACATGCTACTCACTTCATTAACGGTCTTAATCTCCCGCTGCAAGTCTACCACCACTGTTGAGGATGGCAAGGGCGCTACTTTGTGTTTCACACCATATTTAGCCAGAGCTTTCAAATGGTTTGATGGCGCGTAAATGGGAACCTCCATCGCTTAATAGAAATGGCTTTGTCTCGAACCCGAAAAGATGTTTGCTTTCAAGGAATTTAAGTACCACCCGTGGTCATTGGTTTTGCAAAGGGGATTGCTTCCAACTCCACTCGACACATAGTCCACTCCCACCAAAAGTGGTATGACCATATGACGGGGAAAGTGGTCCGATGAACATGCCCACATCGAATAGCCCACTTCATTAAAATTTGGGTTCATGGGCACTACAGACAACATAACTTCCCGAAATTTTCATCATTACATACACAGACATTCGCAGGTTTCCTCGAACAAGAATGCCAGAACTGTAATCACAAAACACCTTCATCGTCTTCCGAAGCAAAATGACCACCACAGGCACTTTCATGGTAGTGGTTCAGAATTCCTTGCTGTTCCTCCTCAGGCACACACTTCCTGATTATTTGATCTGCACAGTATTTGAACAAGAAAGGCTCTTCCCAATAATAGGAATGGATCTTAGCAAAGAAATACTTCCTATCCTGTTCTTTCCACTCAGCTGGGATTTCTCCTGTGGCGAGAAAATTGGCAATGTGAGCATACCAGGGAGCTTTCTCCAGCTGCATTAGGGATTCTTCAGGAAATTCATCATTGATGGGTGGGCTATGAGTGTCATGGGCTATCGTTAACCTTGAAAGATGATCTGCCACTACATTCTCTACCCCCTTATCACTCATTCTGCAAGTTAAACTCCCCGAAGTAAAAGGACCCATCTGATGAGCCTTGCTTCCGCATTTTGTTTGGTCGTGAGATATTTCAAAGCTGAATGGTCCGTAAAATGACTATATCGACCCAACCAAGCATGCTCTGAACTCACTAGCACACACCTTGACGCCAACACCTTCTCCGTAGTATAACCTTGTGTGCTTCATCTGCGCCTTGCTCGCATAATAGACTGCTGAGGTTTCCCATCTTCCTCTTTTGGGCCGAGTACTGCCCGATAGCAGATCACGGTAATCACACATCACTTAAAAAGGCAATTGCCAATTAGGTGCTCGTACTATTGGGGCAGTGGTCAAATGTGACTTCAACACTTCAAAGCTCTCCTGGCATTCTTTTTCCCAAACAAATTTGGCATCTTTCTCTATGAGCTTGTACAGGGGTTTAGCTATCTTCGAGAAGTCTTTAATGAATCTTCTGTAAAAACCCGCATGACCGCTGAATTGCCTTAACTGCTTACATTCACTGGGGATGGCAATAAATAAGCCTAATTTTTGCTCCTTTCTCAACTTCTATTCCCCCTCGTTAGAGATAATGTGCCCCAAAGACAATTCCCTGTCAATTCATAAATGGCACTTCTCCTAGTCGAGCACCGGGTTCTTCTCTATGCACCTCTGCAGGATGGCCTCCAGATTAGTTAGACATTCTTCATAATCGCCTCCATATACAGTGATGTCGTCCATGTACACCTCATTATGCGCTCCACCATATCGTTGAACATACTAAGCATACATCTCTAAAAAGTGGCTAGGGCGTTGCAAATACCAAAAGGCATCCTCCTATAACCATACGTGCCAAATGGATAAGTAAAGGTAGTCTTTTCCTGATCCTCTGTTGCAATCTCTATTTGAAAATACCCTGAATAGCCATCCAAGAAGCAATAGAATGGATGTCCGCAACCGTCTGCTGAGTCAGATCGACAATGTGGTAAATCTGAAAGTGGTCTTTTCTGTTACCTCATTGAGCTCCTATAATCTATGCATACTCACCAACCGGTGGTGAGTCGAGTAGACAATTCTTCACCCTTTCGTCACGCTTGTTACCCCGACTTCTTAGCACCACCCGAGTCGGGCTCCACTCCAAGTGCTATCGTAAATGGGGTAAATGACGGCTTGAGCAATTTCAGACCTCAATACGAACTACCGCAGGGTTCATCCTTCGTGGTCGCCGACAAATTTTAGACTCCTCTTCTAAGTAAAAGTGCTGGGTGCAGATTGATGGATTTATGCCTTTCAAATCAGAAATTTTCCACCCCAATGCTTGCTTGTTCCTTTTGAGAAGGTGCAGGAGGTTTTGCTCTTGTGAAGTAGTGAGCAGTGATGAAATTACAACTGGACACTGTTCATATTCTTCCAGAAATGCATACTTCAACTCAACTGGGAGAGGTTTGAGCTCTAATCAAGCATGTCTCGGTTGTTCACCTAAGTTAATGTGAGGTAGGATTTCTATTTTCTCCTCCAAGACTCTCGTACTTAAGCTCATGCATCGAGGTTCCCGTTGTTCTCTCGTGGCACCGAGTATTAAACTCGGGGTTAATAAATCTTGCACTTGCTGCTCATTAGCCTGTTCTTCAAGAATTGCATCTATCATACAGACTTCCTCGCATTCATCTTCCTCTGAGTGCATATGCCTTTTACTCAAATGAAAGATATTGAGTTCTAAGGTCATATTCCCAAATGTGAGTTGCATAATCCCATTCCTAGCTTTTATTACACTATGTAGCTAAGAATGGCCTCCCAATATGATGGGCACATGATCGTCCCACTGCGACCGCTCTGCGGTCAAGCACGACAAAGTCCACCGGTAGTAAAATTGGCCCACTTGTATTGTAACATCCCAATGGTCCCTTGTATTTTAATGGACCTATCTATGAGCGATTAAATATGATGGAAGTGGGTTTTGCCCTCCCCAAACCTAATTGCTTCAGACATGGAATATGCATTCACACTAGCTCCCAAATCAATAGTGCTTTCTCCACACTAATGCTTCCATTATTAACCGGATTGAGGACATCCCGTCTTTATATTTCACCTGAGTCTTCAGATTCAATAATGGCACTCACTAGCTTCGCTACCGTAAAGGCCTTTGTTCACATTAAGACCCTTTTTACCGTGCATAAACTCTTCAAAACTTTGCGTAAGTGGGACTTGTTTGATCATGTTATGAGCGGAATATTAACTTCACTTGCCGCAAAACTTCTAATAAATGATTTTGTTCAGTTAATGGTAACTTTTCTTTTCTTTGAGAGCCCTGGAAATGGGTGGTACACTGATCTTCATCTCTTCCGCTTGCTGAATGTTCTTCAGGATCACCACTGTGGGAGCTGACTTGACTAGAGCTGGGACTGTTGGCCTCAGTTCTTTACCACTTCTTAAAGTCACGACTGCCTTAACTTCATCAGTTCTTACATTTGGATCATTGGTCAGGCCTATTTCATTCACTCCCCTCTGATGTTGCTGTGACTGGAAGGGAACCTTCCCTTTTTCTGAACCCCGTACCGCTAGGTTGATAACTGAAATTCTCACTATATCAGTCCAGGCTCGTTGAGTGAACTCTCTACGCTTCAATTTTCTCGATTATTTGAACATTCAACACCTTCTATTCTTCCACAAACGTGCCTACCACTTTACTTAAGTTCAAGATTTGTTCGCTCAACAGAGAAGTAAAGGGTAGTGCGCTTGTTGTTGTGTTGAAGTGGGAGCCAAAACCGTCATTGCTTCTCCCTGAGGGATCGAGCATGTGGGGGGTTTTGGCTTCCACGACAAAGTTCGATGATTTCTCCAATTAGTTGTAAGTGTTGCCATATGGAGCATTTAAGGGTGGATTATTTTGTTCGTGACATGGGCATGTTCTCTACAAAGGTTCCCTGTGTGGTGACTATTTGACTGACAATCGAAGAAGAAGGTCGATGCAACATAACTCATTTATCAAGCCAGATTTCATGATGATTTTTCATTTCTAGCTCCTCCAATCTTCGAGTTAAAGTGGTCAGTTTTGCTTTCATCTCTGTGTCCTCAGAAAGTGCATACATGCCTCCCCTCTAGATGGTTCAAAGGCCTTAATCTTTTGGCTTCCTCGATCTCTGCCTCATCCCATGCCTTGAGGTTTCGACCACATACTCAAAAGTCCATGGCTTCATCCGGGGTGTTTGCTTAGCACCACCCCCACACATAGTTTCCAGCAATTGTTTCATGGGTGGGGACATTCCGTCATAAAAATGATTCACTAGCATCCAGGTATCAAAGCCATGATGTGGACATGCATTGATGGTTTCTATGAATCGCTCCCAACACTGGTAGAACTTCCACATCGTAGTCGGTCAAGTGTAGATCCGTCTGCTCAAACCGCCGGGTCTTAATCGAAGAATTTCTTCAAAAATTCAAATAAGATCACCCAATTTCTAATCGCCCTTAGCCTCGTTGAATTGGGCCAAGTTTTGGCCTTGTCTTTCGGCTGTCGGAAATGCTTTCGCCTCAGCAACCATGCCTGCTATACCCTCCTTAAAAGTAGTACATACCTCCTCAAAACCCGTAGTGTGAGTATACATGGATTTTCATTCTCCATGCCATGAAAAAGTGGGTAGCTGTGGGCACTAGGGTAGGGTCTCACTTTCACATCCTCTCGCAGAGGTATGATGCGTGAGGGGCACTAACTTTGAGGGTGTATGTGGTCCCTCATCGACCGTATGTCATTGGATTTACTAGTGGTACTCCGGGCTGACTCGTCTCGCTCAGAGGATCCATTTTGGTCACTTTGCACATTGATTTCACAAATTCTTGTTCAATTGCACTCACTCTTTGGCAGCCACTGATGTCCTCTGTCCCAAGTGTTGTATAGCAAACACCTATTACACAAAAAATTTAAAAAAACAAAGAACACAAACAGTTACAAAAGGCCGGGCAGAGCTACCGAATCAAAACTGACCAGAAGAACAAAATGCGCAAGAATCATTTAGTGAAAACTTGCATTGCCAAAGAACTAAAGGTCACCTTACACTTGTAATGAGGATTACAAGTACACTTCCACTCATCATACGTAGTTTGGCACCATCCCCGGCAACGGCGCCATTTGATTCGTGCCACTCTGCAGGTGATGCTAATCAACAAATTTATATTCCTAAGTTCCTCCCACTGCCGTAGTCAAGCTAACGCAAAGATAATGCCAGTGGTCACCACTGGACGGGTTTTCATCCTAAGGAATGATTGCATCGTTGTTTGAAAATGTGAGGCTTTTGTTTTGATTTTTGGATTTGTTCAAAAACAAAGGAGTCGTTGGTTACCGACTAACCGTAATGGCCGAAATGAAACGTGAAATGGCAACCCAAGGCTCGGGTCACTAAAATTGATAACATGGGGCTAACAAGTGTCCCTGTCATATCCTCGCATTATGGCAAGTAACATATAGTCAAAGTCATAACCTGATCTTTGTTTAACTATGTGCTTAACCCTAAACCACTCCTACTGAGTCAACACGTATTATGCATTTACAAATTCCATTCATTTAAAACCCTACATTCAACCTCCTTATTAAAGGGTTTGTAAGTGATATCTAAAGGATACGCCGCATCTAGCATTGCATTTAATCAACCCTACACATATCGCCAAGGGAAGGACATTAAATGGCATTAAACCCTGAATTTGGAAAGTCGGGAACCATAAATGCCAATTGTGAATAATCAAAGCATGAGGACAACTTGCAGAAATTTCCTAAACCAAGCTGCACCCTCCTCTTCAAGGCTATGAGGCTTAGCTAAGCATCCCTTGAGTTGTCATCCTCAAGGAGTGTTTAAAACCCGAGAAATTGAAAGAAAGAGGAGAGAGAAGAGAGCAAAGCAAACCCTAAAATGAAAGCTGCGGGAAAAATTTACATAAATGAAAAGTTGCTTAGGGTTACAAAACTATGGGGGTTTATATAGTCCACCCAAAGTGTGAAAATACAAGAATGCCTAAAATATTGGCTTACAAAAGGGTCAGTGGTAATTACACCAAAACGTAGTCGCTGGGATCAAATATACAAAAATCACAGGGCGTGCCATTTTCGCTATGTAGATAATTGCTAGCCTAGCTTAAATTCTACGTAGATAGCGAAATTGGAAAATTTTGCTATCATGAATTCCCGCTTAGTTAGCTAAATTTCGCTAGCCTAGCTTAAATTATTATGAGATAGCCAAAGAGTTAATTTCGCTTAGGTAATAAAGAATTTCACTAGCCTAACGATAATTTTCCACTTTCGCAGATTGCGAAATTTTCGCCATGGTCGCTGAATTTTTCGCAATCCCAAATAAATTTTCACACCATGTAAATTTCCGATCGCTCAGCCTTGCCCACCTGATCACATCAGATCTTCTTATCTCTTGCCTTCAATTCCATTAATCGAATTTTGATATTTCATTATTCGCCTCGTGAAACTTCGAGGATTCTCGTATTTAATACCAAAACGGTTAAGTCACTGCTCAGTTCTCAAACCCGCAAAATAACCAAAACAACCTCGGGAATGGCATTAGTGGAATCCAAATGGACCCGTACATGATCAATTATTGACTGATATATTTAAAGTGCACCAAACCATTCACAATGAGGGCTCAAAATAGCACTTTTTGTGGCACTAATCATCCTCGCTAACGCCTGTTCCTCAGTGACTAACTTTCGCTTTTATTCTGATGTCAATTTTACACTTTTCTTTATGTATTTGTTTCCTTCTGTTGGGCCCGAGGCCTAGGACGTATATGGCCCTCCTTTTAATAAATGTTCATTTTTTTTTATCGCTTGCGTTCTCCCTGGAGTATTTTCGCTTTTCTTCATGAATCGTATGGCCTGAATTGAGGGTCTGAGTTGAGTAATTAAGCTTGTCCATTTGAGTTGCTGAGGCTTTGTGGGCTAATTTGTACGAGCTGGGCCGATTCCTGGGGACCGTATGGCTTGTGAGCGAGCCTGCCAACTGAGTAGCCTAGCCCTCAGGTTGAATCGCTTTGCGTGAGCCGACCGATTCCTAGGGATCAGAGGACATGTTTTCGTGCAGCTCATCACGAGCCGCTAACTTTCATTGGTACACTCGCATGAGCCGAGCCGACCCCAGGGCCGCATGGCCTCGTTTTTAGAAGAGCCTCATCAACTCAGCTACCACTCCCGACGGCAGAGCTCGCATGAATTGAGTTGAGTCGCCGGGGAGCTCGCCAACGCGAATCGTTGGGAAGAGCTCACAACTCGACACTGAGCGGAGCTCGCCCCCAGAAATAAATAAGTGCAGCCTGGCCACGCGAATGGTTGGGCGTGGCTCGCCCCCCGTGAACAATGGGTAGAACTCACAATGCGAATGGTCAAAGGTAGCTTGTCCTTGTGGAATTGCAGAGGCTCAAGCCTACAAATTACTAGAAGAGCTCTGTCACGCGTATCACTGGAAGAGCTCACGCGAACAATGGGAAGAGCTCAAGGCCACGAATAGTCAGGAAGGCAAGCTCCGGCCCCTATGAACAAATTTTTGGGAAGAGCTCAGCCAATGCGAACTCTAGGAATTTGAGCTCAGCCACGCGAACAGCCGGGAAGAGCTCACATCGCTATTGCCTGCAAAGCCGTTCTATGAACAACTGGGAAGAACTCGCCAACGCGAACAAGCCGGGCAGAGCTCGCCCCTATGAATTGCAGGAGGAGCTCATCGGCGCGAATTGGCCAGGGAAGAGCTCGTCAAAGTGAGCAACTGGGCTCCTGGCGTTGTGGCCTTGGTGGCGTTCCAGCCGAATGGCGATGTAGCCGAGTGGCGATGCAACCAAGTGGCGAATGAGCTCAGGCCGGTCCGACCCGAGGCGCGCGGCCCGCAGTGTATGAGCTCGTCGAGTGAGCAACCTGGGCCCCGGCGCCGTGCCTCGGCTCAAGAGCCATATAACCGAACTGGCCTATGTTGCCGCAGGTGACTTTAGTTCTCGAAAAGGTAAACGTCATCAATGCTATTTTATGGAGAATTTGGAACGACACGCACTTCGAGCATTTTGCCTCCTTATAAACGGCTGCTCACTGGCTCAGAACTCATATTTTGGAGATTCGCCTTCATGGTGGGCGTATCAAATTTATGTGAGATCGAATTTGAAGCTTTTATCATTCTCGTACTGGGAGTTCGCCCGAAGACTCGTTCACATTTACCGGATTGCCAGAGAGTTATGTTTTTCCCTATTCTCCCCTTTACGGGAGTCATGTTATCCCTAGCTCGTGCTTAGGTCAGATTGAGAAGGCTGAGCCTTCGTGCACGCCTTCTCCATTTTCTATTTTTCTTTTTCCTCCTCTTCTCCTTCTCCTTCTCCTTCTTTTTCATCTTTTTTTTACTTCTCATTCTCCCCTTTCTCTCTCTTTCCGCCCAAACTCTTTCCATCCCTTTTCTTCTTCTCCTCTTTTCCACCTCTTTCCTTTCTTTCTCTCTCCCATTCATTCTGTCTTTCTCCTTTCCCTTTTCTTCTTCGCTTCTTTGTTTTTTTCTTTTTTAGGGAACCGCTTGTATTAGGTGTTTTCAAGACGTGACACGATGACGCCACCGCTTGTAACCGGACAAACCGGGCCGTAAACCGATTATAATAAAGAGAGACTTTTTTCAGTGTGGCTGTGGAACCTCCCTCACTATGCCTTTTATGCGTTTTATATATCTGAACTGTTTGGGATGTCTGATAACATAATTAATAAACGCTCAACTCGTCGCCTAAGATTTAACAAGGCTCTATTACAAACCGACACTTACTGGTAAAAACGCTTGAGATGCTCTGCATTCCATGTATGCTATAAGATCTTTCCCTCCTCTGTTTGGAGTTCATGACCGCTTGGCCTGATCACTCGAAGTAATGATGTAAGGCCTTCCCGTACTTGGGTCCAGCTCTCATGCATCGAGTTCTTCCTTGCTAGCAAGAGCTTCTTTAAGACTAAATCACCCGGCGTGTAGCTCCTGGGTTTGACTTTTTCAAGATAAGACTTCACGCCTTCCTTTGATAATCTTCTGTACACCTTAGAAATTGCTCGCGCTTTTCTTCTAAGAGATCCAAATTTAGACGGAGTGCCTCGTCATTATGCTCCACTGCTGCTAGTTCGATCCTGGGGGACTTTAACCTGACCTCAATGTGGGCTACCGTCACAGTGCTAGGCAAACTAGGTTTCCCTAAGTTACCGACTCAGAGTCCCAGAGTCTATAGTACCTCAGAGGTATTATACCCAACTTCCTTTAAGGTCTTCCAATTTAGTCTTCAAGGCGGCTTTAAGGGTTTTGATAGTGACTTCGGCCTGTCCGTTGGATCGGGGTGTGCTGGAGACGAGTAATAATTTTTAATTCCGAGCTCCTACATTGCAAATCTCGAATTTAATGTCAAACCTGTTCATTGTCCGATACCGTGGCTCTTGATACCAAACTCGCATACGATGGCTCGCCACACAAAATTGCATATCTTCCGTTCGTAATCAGGCAAAGGCTCGGTCACCCCACTTCGCTAAGTAATCCACCGCGACGACAGAATTTGTGACCGACCCACGGCGGCGGTCTCGCATATCTAAACCCCACCGTTGGAAAGGCCAAAATTTGTGGTCGACGTTAAGGGTTCTGACGGGAGGCTTGAGATTTTAGCGTGCTTCTGGCAGATTCTGCATTTCTTGACTAGGTCGATCGCATCTTGAGTATCAGAGCCGCAAGATCCCCACTTTAAGACCTTTCCCGCTAATGCTCGAGCTCCAATGCGATTCTCGCATATGCCCTCGTGTATTTCTCTCAACACATACTCGGTGTCTTTTTCCGTGATGCATTTAAGGAAGGGAGTGAAAAATCCTCGCTTGTAGAGGCTTCCAGATTGGTAAACCCGCGCACTTCGCCCTTATTTTAAATTTCGCTTCTTTCTCGGCCATTCAGCAGTTACTTTCGTCTATAATATAATCCCAAATGGGTTCCATCCAAGCTGGTTCAACCGACTCCAGGGGGCAAACAACCACGCCGCAGAGATCGACAGGGTCCCGCTGTGTATTCCACGTGTGTGTTCACCCATCGAGATCTCTCAGAGGTCAGCCAGCTTTGCCAAGGCAGCCGGCCTGAGTTCTCCGCTCCGTGGACACGCTTGATCCGAACAAACAGAATTTTCTTGCACAGTCACAAACCTTCTGAGGTATAGGATCATCCTTCTTACCTCTTTGCCTCAGATGTATCTTCTATTTGTCCGACCACACCAAATTGGAGTCAGACCTCTATTTGGTCACTTAAATGAATATGGTGGTTTGAGGCCCGCTATGACGGCCTCATACTCGTCATGGTTTGAGTGGTTTCCGAATCCGAAAAGGGATCGATGTCTATATCCTCCTGGAGGTTATATGAGGCCTCGCTTCCACTCCCATGTGCATTTGATGCTCCGTCTAGACAGAGTTTCCAAACTGAGAGGTCACACGTTTGAGCATCCTACGGCCACCAAGGTGAATTCCATGACGAGCCTGCCAAGACCCGCCCTACCGTGAGCTTTGGCTTCAGACCGATGTCGAACTCACTCACCGCGGCCCACTCTTACCGGCCTTCCGTAGGTCTTTGGGCCTATGTAATATTTGCTTCATTGAAATTCCATTGAAATTTCTATAGCAGTGAGCTCAAAGAAGGGAGTTTACGAGTCGCGCCGCCAATGCCAAAATTAATTTTTCCATCCTCGATACCTCTCTCCTCCGCTCCTCGAGCTCCTAACAGACAGTAGACTCGGTGTCGTACCTGCTCTTTGTCTCCGACGAGAAACCAAGCAATATAGTTTGATACCGCAAGTATAGCGTGAGGAGCTCCCTTCTACAGACTTACTTGAGCCCGAGGGAACATAAGTATGTTTTACGTCGAGAACAAGCTCACACTTCGCATCCCATCAAAGGCCTTCTTCAGACTTGTGGAAAGGTCGGCATTTATCACTTTCCCCTGATACGAAACCCGCTTAAAGCCGCAACCCCCCGTCGACGCCGACCTCCTTTATACTGCTGCACGGCATGCCAGCACCGCCTTTATTTTGCTCGATTCGCCAATTCCCGATGGTCGACTATGAAACCCTGTGAATTTTCCTACCGGAGATCCGAAGGCACACTGGGCTGATCTGCCATGTTGTAGCTTCTAGGATTTGGAACGCCTGAGACGAGCGATGTGGAGCCTGACCAGGTGGATTTATCGCATATCATCTATGTATACCCCACGGTTATCTGGTCCGCTTGAACATCCGATTCACTAACCTTTATGTAGCCCCGCATTCTGAAACCCAACCATCACACGATAACAATAAGTTCCCGCTCACGAACGGTGTCTCGATCTTCCGGATCCATACCGATCCGGGTTGTAAACGAAAATGCATCCATAAAACTAAGGAGTTCATGGCCTACCGTGGCGTCCACGATGAGGTCGATCCCAAGAAAGTGAAAGCCGTCTCTTCGGGCATGCTTGCTTATGTCGCTGAATGATAATAGTCGCCACTTGCCATTTGCTTTCTTGATGAGCACGACGTTAGCAAGCCACTCAAGATACTCCACCTCCCTGATTGCTCCTACTTGGAGGAGCTCTGCCAATTTCCTCATTGATATTCGCCTTCGCCAGCCGAAGCCCTCCTCCTTCGTTGCTTTAACCTGCTTAAAGGACTACCGGTGTTAAGCCTATGAGTGATTATCGTAGGTCAATTCCTCCCATGTCCGCTTGCTTCCCATGCGAAGATCGCCCTCTGTTATTCAAACTGAAAGGAGGGCCTTTGAGATCTCCCTTCTAGTTTGGAGCCTGGCGAGTAGGCGAGGTGTTTCGGGTCACATCCAAATGATACTTGCCTAGCCTCCGAGGCCTCTGCTCCGTGAGTACCTCACACGCATGTCAAGCTCGCCCACATTCACGTTTGTCGACCGCCTTGCTTCGCTGATGTCGTAGCATTCCCCGGCTACCCGTTGATCTCCTTTCGAATCCATTGATTAGTGCCCAAAAGTGCTGGCTTGAACCCTATTTTTAATAGGTTTCAGCCAAGTAGTACTAATTATTATGATTAACCTTAATTGATATATGTCGTCCCTATCAGACTTCTAATTGCATTCTGATGCTATTTTTGTAGTTTTTTGCAGGAATTGGAAGCCAAATTACCGTGTCAATCCAATCATAAATAAAGCCCAAGTTGATTTTAATAATTTCGATATGGTCTTATATCTACTTCTAACAAGCCGAATGAAGAATTTCAAAGCAGAAGAAAATAGGAAAATAGCAAGTCGCAGGAAGCAGGATGTCAGAACAAGGCTAATGGAACAAAAGAACTGCAGGATGGAAAACTTGAATTTCGCTATGATTGCGAAAAATTCTCGCAACCATAGCTTAAAATTTTGGTAAAGAAAATTTTCGCTAAGCTAGCGAAATTTCGTTAGCTTAGCGAAAATTACTGTGCATAGCGAAATTTTTATTTTGCTATCTCTATAATTTTCGCTTAACCTAGCGAAATTTCGCAAGATAAATAAATTCCTTCATTACGCCTAGCTAAATCTGCATAGCGAAAATGGCCAGCCTGTGTTTTTGAAGTTTTTGATTCCAAACAACCACGTTTTGATTAATTACTCTTTTGTCCCTATTGTAATCTTATATTTTTGGTTATTTTGGTATTTCACACCTCTTGTATGGCTATATAAGCTTTAGGGTTTAGTGTATTCTTAGCTTTAGATACACTAATATCCATTAGTTGCCATTTACGAGCCATTGAGGTAGGTTAAGGGGTTAGATTTTCACTGCAAGTGCATCCACTTTGATCAATACTTGCACTTTTGTGGTTCAAGTGATTCTTATTTTAACATCCATCAAACTCATTAATAAATTCCTTTACGAATCAGAGGGATGAGTCAAGATAGATTTTCACCGTAGAACTTATAACAAGTAAATAAATGCTTTCTATCAAAAAGGGAAATTATTGTGGTTTAGTTCTTAAAAGTTAAATGAAGATCCTGCCTCAGAAACACTATATGTTATCTCTACCAACGCGAGGAAATAGACCCTGAACCCTGCAGCTACTATGTGAATCCAACCCTAGTGACCCAATGCTTCAAGGGAGTTCTATTTACATTTTATTTCGCCTTATTTTTCATTTTCAAACCACCAACCAACTGTTTTTACCCCCACCTTAAAATCCAAACCAAATTCACCATTTTTGACTTCACTTAAATCATTTGTACGAAGAAAACCTATCCCCGTGTTCGACCCTAGAGCCGCTATACTGCAGTAGCTTGACTACGGCAGTAGGAGGAACTAAGGATACAAATTTTGTTGATTCCGATCACCTTACCGTACACCGAATCAAATGGCGCCGTTGTTCGTGATGGTGCCTAAGGCACGGATTGAATGGAACACTTGTGATCCTCATCACAAGTTTGGTGAATTTCTTTTATATTTCATTATCATTTTTTTATTTTATTTTCATTTCATAAAAAAAAAAAAAACAGTGCTGCAGGATCGTTTTTGTGTTGTTTTTGTGTACCCTGTTTTTGCTTCAGGAATCCATTCCTAGTGGATTATAAAACCCAAGGCAAAGATTTAAAGTCAATTTCAAGAACTGAACATTGAACCAAATGGAACACTTAGAGGAGAGCATACAGTCAAGCATCATATGGAGGGAAACTCTAGAGTGGCATACATGTCCAGAGGGACTATAGAGACCAATGGATTAGCACCTCCCACACGATGCCTCCACAAGATGCCTTTTATCTCTGTACTAACCACCACCCAATCTCTCGGGCTGAAAGCAATTCTAGACCTTACCAAAATAGTGGGTGATGCTGTGGAAGAACAAAAGAAATTCAATGCCCAATTGAGCCAAAAAATCCATACTATGGAGAATCCCTTGGAACAAAAATTAGATGTGTTTCAAAGTGAAGTGGGTCAGGAATTTGACATCATGCAACAATCCATTTCACATAAAGGGGAAGAAAATCCAGAGGATGAGTGCTTGACTGAAACAATTTTGGGTGAGCAGGCTCAACTGCAAATAAGAGGACTGAAAGAGAATCAACAGGGCTCTCAGAATGCAGGATGCCCCACAATTATGTGTAGTGTGTGGGCCATGGGAGAAGAAAGAAGAAACCTCCCCAAGGCTGACTGAGGAGGGCAGTGGAAAAGAAGCAGTGGATGTGCCCAACGAGCTTATTTCGAAACCATTTCCCATGGAATTGAACCCACCACACGCCTGCTACCAAAAGCCCACTACCAAGAGTCTTTCCACTCACCAATATATCCCCGCCATCACCCATCACAATCCCAACCCAAACCTGAAGCACCCACTAAAAAGGCCACCCTATCACCGGCTATGGGCGGAAAATCCCAAGATTAGTGGCCACATATGCCTTTCGCACTACATCAAAGACACAAGTACGCCACATCGCACGGCATAAGCATGTCTTGTGCTCTGGTCGACTGGGAGCACCTAAACTCTACATTTCTAAGCCCCCACTTTTTGTTTTAATTTCTCTTGCTTTATTTTATTTTAGTAGTATTTATTTTGATATCTTTAATTTTTCTTTTAGATTTTCTCTAATTTTTAGTTAATTCTTGTTTTTAGATTAATTTTTACTTTTTATGCAATTTTTTTCCTAATTTTTGTATTAATTTTCAGCTTGTGTGCAAATTTTGAGTTAGAATAGTCTAGTCAGAGTAGTGAATTTTCAAATATTAGCTTAAAATTTCACGTAGTTAGAGAATTGGATTTCGCTTATATTAAACTCATGCTTAGCCAAATGACTGTTACCACAAGGGAGCCTAAACGGAGTGAAATAAGGTGTCGATGGAAAGCTTGCGAAGTCTCCTATCCAAAATGATCATATCTCATCATGAGAGGTAACACTTCCTTCTCTAATTTTCTAACTGAAATTTCATTTCTACATCGAGATGTTTGGGTCGGGGGAGAGTTATCGGCTAGTGGCTTTTGTATTTATTTTTGTTATTATTTTGAGCAAGCCCATTTTGTGATGTCTAAATGGGTTTGTTTGGGTTCCCTTTCTATAAAGTCATATACTAAAACAGCTTACTTTTTTCAAAATTCGGGACCACTTTTTCAACCAAAATTCTTTGCAGCCATTTAACTCGTTGTCATCACACTCGATCCCATCCCACCCGATTGGTATCCAAACTTGCCGGGTGCGAAACCATATATTGGGACTTCTTACCTTTTTTTTTTTTTTTTTTTATAACCAACAATCATTTACATTTACAAATGAACTACCATCTGAGTGGTATATATTAAAATTTATACACATATACTAAGTCCCATTCTATACAAATACACATACATATACATATCTAATACAACATCAGAGATCGCGGAACAATGCTGGTGAGCACCTGTCTCTGAGATGGCCCGTACAGCTGGTGTGGAATGTCCTGTCCTCTTTATCTCCTCTTCAGTACCTACACGGATTGAATAATCGCAGGCAAGCTTTACGCTGCTGGGAACATATGCATGCAACGACCACAACATTAATCGCCACTATCTTTTACATTTACTTATGCATAACGGCCTATTCTTATGTGACTCTAACTCATCTCATATTATACATGTAGATTTTATTCTTTCCATTCCTATCATTATCTTGTTCATATTACTCGTGTCATGTATTTTACAAAAGTTGTAACTCATATCTACTACATGTATGATGGGATCAAATCATATCTAAAGTAAACTTATACGATACAGCAATTCAACAAATCAAATCATATCAATTTCATGTGTTCAAATCGATCAATACCAATACAAAGAATTCTTTATCACTATCACGAATTAAAGCCATTAACTAACCCTTAGAAATTCAGCATTTCGATCCGATGCCTCGTTAAATCCTTTTGTTTTCGTTTTATTAATTTTCATTTTCTCAAAGTGTCACGACCAACTCTACTTTTGATCTGAACAAGACCCAAGCCGGAGTCCTATTTACTTCGACGCTTTCAATCAAAACATTTATTTCGCCTTATTAAAATTTTCAAAAGTGTCGCGACCCGAACCCGACTTGACCTTTATTGGTGGATCCAATGAGCCCTAGCTTATCTCGACATCTTTCAATTATCTTCCAAAACATTTGTTTATGTTATTCTATTTTAAGACCTTTTACTAATCTAGCACTTTCTTCGGGCAATCCCATGACCATTTCAAGAAATTCAAAAGACCCATAACATTCACACTTAATAACATGCATTTACTAAATAATGCCATTTTATCCACATAAACTCATGCTATTAATTTTCGATGCTTTCATTTTTTTTGTAAGCACATCATTTATAATATCACAACATGCATTTTCAATGCAATAACTAATTTACACCAATCTATGAGATTTAAGCATACACATAAAAATCCCATTTACACTCGTCATTGTTGGTTATTTCCACTTGACTAATTAATTCATATTTAATTATCCGCTGAATAACTCACTTATTATCATTCGTAATGTAGCCTAAGCACATTTTACAATTTTGGCCTCCCATCATGACAGATGTCGCTTTTTGGTTCACCCGATTACGTGGTAATATTTATTCTGCCTCCCATCATGACGGAGCGTCGTTTTCAGTGCATCCCGACACGTGGTACTAATTATTCTGCCTCCCATCATGCCACGTCAGTTGCAGAACTCACACGTGGTATCAATTATTCGGTCTCCCATCATGTCGGATGCCGTTTGGTGCATCCCGACACGTGGTATCAATTATTCGGTCTCCCATCATGCCGGATGTCGTTTGGTGCATCCCGACACGTGGTATCAATTAAATGTCATACGCCATCATGACGGATCCGGTTGGTGAATCCCGCCAAGTGGGGACATTTCTTCAATGCCATATCGCCCATCATGACGGATGCCGATCGCGCATCCCGCCGCGACATTGATAATTTCGGTGCTCGTGATCTACGCCGTTTGGTGATCTCGTCAAAGCATTCATTCTTTTCCATATCATTCATCTACATTTACGACTGATTCGCTTAATGAACTCCGCCTTTACTATTATTCACGCTCATTCAGCTTTCGAATATCACATTTCGATTTCATATTCACTCGTATTATCTTTCAAAGATATACTCAATCACATACTGACCCATGTGGGATCATTTATATATACTCATTCTTATGCTCATTCACGTATACTCATTCATATACTTATTCACGTGATAATTTCATTCATACACTTCATTCACACATTCATTCATGTATACTCATTCATATACGCATTCACATATTCATTCATGTATACTCATTCATAACACCATTTACGTATACTTATTCACGATACTCATTCATACACTCATTCACATATTCATTCATGTATATTCATTCATAAATTCATTTACGATACTTATTCACGTATACTCATTCATATACTTATCACGATAAATTATTCATACACTCATTCACATATTCATTCATGCGCTCATCTATGTATACTCATCTATATACGCATTCATGCATGATTCATCCATGTATACTCTTATCTATAAATTCATTTAATGATATTTATTCATTTATACTCATTCACACACTTCATTCACATATTCATTCTATGTATATTCATCATAGTTCCATGGATGATATTTGGTTCACGTATATCACCATACTTATCTAATATACTCATTCATACACTCATTCACATATTCATTCAAGGTATACTAATATGTATACCCTTATCATTTTTGTTATCATTTTCGGGTTATATGATAATAATCATATATCACGTAACCACATTATGTGTCTGGGCGACATATTGCCTCATATTCGTTGCCTATGTTTCACCTGCTTGGTCATTTCTTCTGAACACATCTTTGCATTTTCATTTTCAGATTTTTCTGCTTTGCGCCTGCAAGATATGGCACTTTATATTCTTGTAGTTACTATGTATGTGAATCACACTCATTTTATATTATTCCTATTCTCTATGTATCTACTTTATCAGGAAGTGAATTAACCCAATTATGATCATCCAAACTAAAGTTATAGCATTTTTATGCCAACTAGCTTCCATCATCCATCATACTAGAACAGTTCAGATACATTAATTTTTTCCTGATTAACTCATGTTTAATCTGTGTCTGTATCTTTTTAAACATACACAAAATTATAATCTATTCCAATCAATCACCCAATCCATGCACTTTAAAACCTGCTACGTCCCAAATAGAACTTAATCACTTTGTATGTTCAAAGTTGAACCAGAATTTTGGCTTGCACATGGCCCCAATTTTTGAGTGAATTTTGAGGCCACTTTTGATCAGAATTTAAGTATGCCTTAATCTTAGGTTTCTGCCTCCTTGAAGTCTATTTACGTGGCCACTTGAATCACTCCAAATCGGATAAGAAATGAGGAAGTTATGGCCAAAATACGAAAACTGGTCGAAACTGGGAAAGCAGAACAGGTTGTACCGGTACATGTCTAACTCAGACCTGCACGTTGGCCAAAACAGACTGTAACACAAGCTGCATGTCGGCACAGTTCAAATTGTAATAAGAGCACAAGCCCTGAAAAGTGCCCATAATGTGTATTTTCTCCCATTTTTCATGCACTCTTTCCATCCCAAACCAATCACACTACACATACTTCAAATCATCAAATTCATCTTTAACCTCTGAATGATCTCAAATCATCTTTCAATGGATATCTTCTTTCCAAATTCTTCATGAATCACTTTCAAACCCACTCCAATATGGTTTATGATCCATACACAAATCAAATCATAAAGGTTAGTTAATGGCCTGGTCTTTAAACCCTAACCTACTACTTACACTTAGTACAACTCAAGAACCCTTCTCAAATGATCTCTATTTTCTATGCTAATGTAGTTTTTCTAACCCCCACTTCAATACATCTTGGTTAGGATGAAATCCCAACAAACCCTAGGCAGTTTGGGTACAACAAATAACCATTAACCAAACAACCAAAAATCCAGTTCCATACTAAGGTTAGTAGTCTGGCACCTTGTTGGCTTGATCTTGGCTCCTCCATCTTCTCTTCCTTCCTCTCTTCCTCCTCCCAACATTTTTTTCTCCTCCCAAATGAGACCAACTTTGGTCTTTTTAAACCCCATGTTTGCTAAGGCCTTGTTTGGCCCTCCAAAACCCATTTTAAAGTAAGTCATTTCTATTTACATTTAGTTCCATAACTCATTCTATTTATAAATAAACTTCTTCTATTTCATTTTCGCCCTCAAATATTCTTAATTCATGTCTGGCCCCTTGACAAATTCACTTTTGTCCTTAAGTTTTGTAACTTTCCCCGGTCTCTAGCTCCATGTTTTCGCATTTAACTCGCGAAACTCGGCCAATTATGCTTTACAAAATACCCTAAACAATGTCAAAACGACTTCAGTATATTTTCGGGGTGTTACACCCGCAGTTGAAAATTTAAACTTGGTCCACCCTATTGGATGCTAGATTGGTTCCCATGCCTAATCGAGTGACAATTAGTTGAACTCTTGTTAATTTATCTTTTCTTCCACCTTAGCTGTCCACACACCGGAGCACATTAGTTTCAAATGATAGTGTCAAAACCACAACCTTTACTCAGGATAACTCAGTCTTAGTTTTACCAACTTTATCAGTTAAGGACCCCCGTGAAAGGAAGGCCAATGCGTCTTCGAAAAAAAAAGAGGAAGAAAAAGAAAAGAAATTAAAAAAAGAATGGTAACTCAGAATGTTTTGCCTTCAAACCCGAGCACCTGGGCTCGAGGGTATACGGCGAAGCTCTTGAAGCCCAAATAAACATCTAAACCTTCACCGGTCGGGAGTCACAAACTTAGTGTTCGCTACACGTGGATGGGTGGAGTTGGCGTTGTAGGTGCTGAGTCTCAAACTGGTCCAAGTCCAGAAACCCAAGAGTCTGTGGTCAATTGATCCTTTGCCGATGCCCAAACCTAATTAGTTGGGTCACCCATCACCGTTATAATGGATTCTCTGGGTGAGGTCGATTCCTCAAGATTGCACCCTACAACACAAAGAATAGTGGAATAAGATGGGTCCCGATCTACGAATGTCAACATGCTAGGTCAAGTAAAGAGCTTAGTCGGGGGAGAGTGCGCTTTAGCAGCTTTATCATTGAGCTAATCAACAAACACTTAGATTTTCAGGGAAGTTTCGCTGATTCACTATTAGCTGGAGGCTCTTTAATACTCAATTTTGTATGGCATTCATTCTCTCTCATGATATTATTTGACACCTACATTGATTATTCTTACTTTGTGGTTAATAGCATTACTATTCACAACCTTTGAAATATACTTTAAACATTATTTTGTTATCATTTTGTATGCTCTCTCTTTATTTTCTTCTCAGACATAAGGGACTAGCAATGTGTAGGTTGGGGGTGATTAGTGCCCAAAAGTTCTATTTTGAACCCTATTTTAATAGGTTTTGAGTGCTTTTGTGTACTAATTATTATAATTAACCCACCGACATGTTTGGGTCCCTACTGCACTTAATCGTATTCGAGGTCGCCAGAGCTTTGTAGGAATCAGTTTAAATTTATCAGGTCAATCCATTCATAACTAAAGTTTCCAAGTTGATTTCCATCAATTTCATATGGTCTTATACATCGATTTCTTCAAGAAGCCGAGAATGAAGAATTTATGTGCCAGAAGAAAATAGGGAAAAATTGTAAAGCCGCAGATGCAGAACAAAGGGCCAATGGAACAAGAATCAGAGATGAAAATCAGTGAATTTTATGATTTCTAAAATTTCGCATATCATGAAATTTCTCAACCATAGCGAAAATTCCTCGCACTTAGCGAATTCGCTTATGTAAAATTTTTTCATATTAGCTAAATTTCGCTAGCTAATGAAATTATCGTGTCTTCATAAAATTTTGATTTTCTCTATCTCTTGTAATTTTCGCTAGCCTAGCGAAATTTCGCTAGCATAGCGAAATTCCCTGCATAGCGAAAATGGCCAGCCTGTGTTTTTGATGTTTTTGATTCCAAACGACCACGTTTTGATTTTCACTCACCCTTTGTCCCTATCAGAATCTTATATTTTTGGTTATTTTGGTATTTCACACCTCTATATGGCACAAAGCCAACTTATAGTTTTTAGAAACCCTAACTTTTAATCTTCAAGACATCAAGAGTTAAGGTTACATTTTTCTCTTTCTCTCCAATTTCTCTCTTTTTCTACGCTAAACACACCTCCGAGGATGACAACTCGTAGGATGTTCGTTGGTCTCTCCCTCCTTGAAGCGTAAGGCCGTCATGAAAGATCTTAAGGTCACTTGGTTCCGCTTTTCACGCAGCAGGTTTTGACATTTTAATTCCCAAATTTTCATTTCTAGGTTTAAAGCTTTTTATGTACTTTCTTTAGCCAATACTTGGCAAGATTTTAGGGTTTAGTGTATTCTTAGCTTTAGATACACTTATATCCATTAGTTGCCATTTACGAGCCACTGAGGTAGGTTAAGGGGTTAGATTTTCACTGTAAGTGCATCCACTTTGATCAATACTTGGTAATCTTTAGGGTTCAGTGGATTCTTATCTTTAGATTCATTGAGACTTATTAGTTACCCTTTACGAATCATTGTAGGATGAGTCAAGATAGATTTTCACTGTAGGAACCATAAATGCTAAATAATTGCTTTCTATCAAAAGGGATATTATTAGGGTTTAGTTCTTAAAAGTTAAATGAAGATCCGATTCGGGAAATGACTATATGTCATCCTCCCCAACGCAAGGAAATGGGACTCGAACCCGCTACTATAGGAATCCAACCCCAAAGGACCCAATGCTTCAAGGAGTTCTATTTAAATTTTATTTCGCTCTATTTTCATTTTGCAAAACCACCAACCCACTATTTTTACCCCCACCTTAAAATCCAAAACCAAATTCACCATTTTCGACTTCACTTAAATCATTTGTACGAAGAAAACCCATCCCCGTGTTCGACCCTAGAGTCTTCGCTATACTGCAAGAAATTGGACTACTAAGAGGGGAGGAACTAAGGATACAAATTTTGTTGATTCCGGATCACCCTACTGTGGCACGAATCTACCATCCCTACTCCGTGTACGATCGGGAACTTGATTATCATGTGGTATGTGGAGGGGATAGCCTTTATTACGTTGAGAGAGGGTCTTCCTAACAGCATATTATAAGCAGATGGGGCGTCTACAATGAGGAATCTTGTTTGTCATTGCCGTCAGGCTGTGGGCCTCCCGTGGTGAGCGCGCCTGAATTGAGCCCAAAGGTAATACCTTTTCCCTAAAAAACCCCCGCAGATGTGTGTTGACTCCGCCCGCCCCTTCCAACGCCCATTTTATCGAAGGCTGACGCGAAGATGATGTCAACTGAACTTCCGTTTTCAATTAAGACCCGATGAACTGTTTTGTTGGCCACAACTGCGTGAACTACCAATGGGTCGTCATGGGGGTGTTTGCATCCCTCTAGATCTGAGTCAGAGAATGTGATGGACATGTCGAGCCACGGTAGTTTGGATACTGCTTGTACTTCCCCTATTTCCACTGACCTGATGCTACGCAGATGAGCTTTCCAGGCTGAACTGGAGTCTCCTCCCCCTGCGAATCCTCCCGAGATCACATGGATTTCTACAAGGAGTTGCTGGTGTTGAGTCGTTGTCTGACGAGGTGGCGGTGGTGGCGGCTGAGCCAAAGCTTGGTTCTGAGCCTGATTCTGAGGCTGATTTTCGGGGGATATAAAGCGTCGGAGGTATCCGCGTCGTATTAAGTACTCTATTTCTCTCTTTTACCAGATAATAATTGTCCATAAGCCGGGTGGTCCATGTCCCTATGGAACTCGCAATAGTTGGTGTTGTCCCTTGTGGCGGGGTCCGATTTCATTTGAGTTAGCCACTGAACCCTTCGCTTCGTATTTCATGCAGACTCCGTGACACCGAGGTCGGCTGTGGGAGTGAACCGCTGCGGCGAGTAACGCTCAGAGTCTTTCAAATTCGTGGCGGACCTGCATCGATCCTAGGTTTCCATGCCTTTTTTAGGATCGTTCTCCTTCTTTCTTTGGGGATGTTTCCCGAACGCTTTGTCTTTTGGGGCTTCGTCCTCACCGTTTATCTGCCCCACTTTTTTCTTTATGGATGGAAGAGCTCTCCTTCTTAGATATGAGGGCTTCTTCACGCTTATATAATTTCTTCGTCATGAGCACCTCAACCATGCTTGCTCGAGGGTTGTCTGAGATGGAAACATCGATCCTTCTCGACCAAGACTCCTAACTCCAAAGAATGAATGCAAGTGATTAAGACCTTTCATCTAGTATGTCTATCTTCAGGATTCTAAGAATCTCTTGCACGTAAGATTTCGTGCTCTCCGCAGTCTCTCGCTTGACTAATACGGTAACTCGACTCAGACCGCCCCGGTCTGATGAAGGGAGACGAATGCAATGGATAATTCTCTGAATGAAGAGATTGATGAAGGTGGGATTCTGTTGAACCAGGCCAAGGCTGGGCCTTTTAGTGTGGTAGCGAAAGCCCTGCATCGCACAGGGTCTTGATACCCATGCAACTCCATTTGATTTTTGTAAGTATTGAGATGGTCGACGGGATCTTTCTCTCCATCGAATGCTTCCACCTGTGGCATTCTGAATTTTGCTGGTAGGGGGTAGCGTAGCACCTCGGTTGTGAAGGGTGATTCAGTTTGTTGTACCAAGGTGTCCATAGTGTCTGGGGCGCGTCCTTTAACCACCTCCTTCACTCGGCTAAGCTCTTGTTGAAGACTCCTAAACCTCTGCTCCCATGATTGCTCTTCTGCTCCTGGTTGAGGATGATAGCCTTCGGTTCCCCGACGGTCCTCCGAAAGCATTGCCCGTTTCCATCCTCCGCAGGGGTCAATTATGGTCTCAGGCCCTCCTGGTCGGCCGGACTTCGCTTCTATCTCGAAGACTCAGGGGATGTCGCGGATCGCGGATGTTCCTCACTCTGGGAATGTTATGACCTTCCCTGTCCGCTGCGGTCTCCCCGTGGTCGCTGCATCCGCCGTAAGTTGTTCTAATTCTTCTACTAGGCGTTGATTGATGAGACGGCGTTTCCACTGCTCAGACATTGGCTTGCATTGCTTCCACCGTCCCAGAGGTCTCGCCGTTACGCGTCGGGCGATCCTCGCATCCTCGCGGATCATGCGGCTCCCGCTTGTGTTCCGAGTTGATATTAATCAAGAATCGAGCAATCGCTTATTTATAAAGGAATCGGCCGTTCTACAAACTACGCTAACTGATGATGTCTTTTAAACCGAATCGGATTTCGAGCGCAGGCGGGCGCGTCAGCCGGACTGATCGGCCGACTTCGACCTGATGCGCCTCTGGATTGTCCTCGCTGAGGTAGGATCTCTTACACCATCGATCCGCAGTGTTCGGACGTGAACTCCTCCGCTAAGAACAAGGGAAAAAAGGGGGTCGGGCGAGGGCGTCGCTTCGCGGGCGTCCGATGCCTAAGTCGGCTTTTATGAGAAAAAGCAGTAGACCGCTGCATTGTTAGTATCGGGCGTATGTATGTGAATGAGCCGTACCACCGTTAGGGTGGCCATGTATTTATAGTAGATGTTCAGCCGCTGGATAATGACTAGGATTCGCTCCCATTGATGGGATTTTCTTGCTATCAAAGATCGGATTTGGTAATGGATTATAAAAAGAGGTGGAATTTATACGGTAGACAATCTTCCTTCCTTATCAGGAGGATCCAAATCAGCAAATGATCTGGCATCATTTTTCTTTCCTTACTGATAAGATTTGGTTGGATTGGCAGGATAATATATTGCTAAGGATTATTCTATTTTATGTATTGGCGAAATATACCCCTGATTTGCAGGATATGGACCCTCCAAATTATCATAGATCAGCCTTTGGGCCTAGTAGATCGGGCCTTCATTTTGGGTTGTCACCGAGGGGCCTGGATGTTGCATTGGGTACACCATTCCTTTGGACTTGGCAAGTGGGCCAGTGAGCCCATTTTTCTAACCCCATCAGTAAACTTCACTAATAAAGTAATGCATTTATAACAATTGAACAAGTCAACATTGTGAATGGAAGGGAACATTTATTGTAATATGTAAGTTATGACTTATTATTCATTTTTTTTTACCTCAATATGTGCTTTATACATTTTTCTTTCCATTATTGTGTAGTTCCTATGAAGCCCCAATTCCAGGAGGTCATTTTTTTTTCTTTTTTTAAGCAGTGCCCATGAACAGTGTTCGTGAACAGTGCCTATAAACAGTAGCACAAACAGTACACAACACAATGTACTGTGGCAAGTCTGTCTCATGCACAACTATGCGCGCGTTGTCGCGGGCTTTGTGTGCTTTGTCGCACGCATCGTGCAAGTTGTCTCACACTTGGATTGCACGCCTAAGGCGCCCGCCGCCCCGCAAATTTCAGCTCCCGCCGCGATACATAAAAATTTATGTCGCATTTAAGGTTGTATCTCTCGCCGCTACGCAGTAGCCATGGTAACTGTCACGGCTAAAGCTTCTATCCCGGTCGTATTCCACGCACGCCGATCTTATCGGGTCTTAGTCTCGCGCATGCAAGTCAGCCTCGTCGCGGCACACCGCTGTGTGTATTGGCCATTACGCGATGGTGCACGCCGCTGCATCACCCCGGGCCGTGACATCGTTTGTCGCGGTCGCGACACAAGGCCTCCCAGCGTTGACCACACCCTATCGCGACATAGTCCTCGGTCACGACGCAGGGCATGAGGAACTCTTTCGCGACAAAGAAAACCTTTATCGCGACCCAAGTCACTCAGCATACTTGGGGACCTTGTCGTGCCACAGGAAGACCGTGTCGCGACATAGAGCCTCGACGCTCTATTGCGCCCGCTGGGCTACTGTCGCGCACACGTCCCTCCGTGCATGCACGCCCTCCCAGGTCGTGTCATGTGTGTAGCCTAGGAACCCTATCGCGACACAGAATACCCTGTCGCGACAATGTATCGGAGCAAACCCCGTCATCACATAAGATTCCTCCGTCATACAAAGGAGCTAAATCGCGTGAGCCCTTTTCCTTCTACCCTCCGCACTCTCAGCTTACTTCTTCTTTTTCCTTGCCAAAGCACCCAAAATTCAACATAAATTACCCTTTTTATTACAAAGACTATGGGAAACCTGGAAGACTTTCCAAATTGTATTAATCATTAAATGAGTCTAATTACAAATTTTCTTTTAATACATACATAAACTGTGTTTTTCTCCCAAAATTTACAAATCACAAAAGGAAGCCGAGATTGGCCTTTTTATTCACAATTGAGGTCTTGGGGTGAGCTTTCACCCCGACGCACTCCGCATCCGAATTATTTTCGCATGACGAGGTGAGCAATGCTCAGTAGAAGAATTTTCCTACAAGGGTTACTCCCCACCTAAATGCACATGAATGACACTCAAACATCAATTCATATTCCATAAAAATGCAATTTATACATGGAATAATTTCATGTCATGCATGAGATGAGACCTCTCATGCCCACAACTCAAGTTCCGATCAACTCACTCACATAGGCAACACCAAGTGTTAGAAAGACCCATCATTGGTGTTCCACCCAATGACTCAACTCATTGGACCGACCTCCAATACGAATTTGAATTTCATCAAATTCCGTGTGTTTAATTTATTTGGGCCATGTCATTTTTCTGGTTCACACCGGCAGATCGCAGACGCCTTCCGACATTTTACGCTTTCACCACGGTGATCATGTCTAACCAAGCGTAAATTTGGGTCTTTACCCCGGATCTACCCCAACTTGCTACGCCCAACACATGTTTATGTATCTTTCTTTTGTTTTCATTTTGTACCACTATGAGTCTCAATATGGACGTCGTCCATTTTGAGCCCACCATACATTCACCAAGAATGGAAAATTTTGCCATGACTATGCACTCACACCCGACTCGACACAATGTGACCGTGCATATGAATGCAATCATGGCATTTCATGTATATGGACCTTCATGAGTCGTAAACAATTATATTTTTCTACAATATAATTCGTATCTTGAAGAAATCCATGTTAATACATCAATTGAGCATGCATTAACAAAATAATTTTCACACAACCAATCATGTTATTCATTTAAGCAATAACACACAATGATACACATGGACCAATTTTAGTCCAAGATCAGTCCCGAGACTACTGATTGATGCCCAAAAAGTGCTATTTTGAGCTTTATTCAAGATAGGTTTTGAGTGCTTTTTGCGCATTAATCATATCAATTAAGCCAATTGACATGTGTAGGTCCACTTAGTGCCACTGAATCCATTTCAAGGTTGTTTTTGGTGATTTTGTAGGATTTTGCAAGCCTCAGCCATTTAGTTCGAGATTAATGTCAAGAGATGTGCTGAATGCTGAAGATTTGCAATGATTTCAACCAATGAAAATTGAACCAATGTGAAGTGGATTTGAAGGAAAGCTGGATGCGTGAGGAAAAAAGCGAGGATGCAGCTGAAAGTAATGCAGCCGGGGCGCAGGTAATCCTGTGATTTTCAAGTATGATTGCGAAAATTTCATTGGATTGCGAAAATTTCAATCATAAATAAAATTCGCACCCTAGCGGTCTGAGAATTTTCGCTTAGGTGCTAGGTGAAATTTCGCTAGCTAGCGAAATTTACTGTGCCTAGCGAAAATTCCCACTTTCGCTATCTCACACAATTTTCGCTAGGCTAGCGAAATTCTTGCTAGCCCAGCCGGTAAATTCACTGCTCATGTTTAAATCTCAATTTCGCGATTCTGTAGAATTTCTCTAGGCTAGTTTAAATTTCGCTTAGGCTAGCGAAATTTTCTATGCTACGAAACTCCATAGCTAAATTGTCGCCTTGTGATTTTGGTATTCTTGACCCCAAATGACCCCGTTTTGATATATTACCACCTTGTCCCTTATGTAAGCTAATATTTTAGGCAATTTTGTATTTTCACACTTTGGGTTATACTATATAAACCCCTACAAACTTGTAACCCTAAGTAACTTTTCATTTTATAAAGTTTCCCGCAGCTTTCATTTTAAAGGTTCCATTTGCTCTCTTCTCTCCTCTTTCTTTCATTTTCTAGGGCCGCCAAACACTCCCATTGAGGATGACAACCTAAGGGATGCTTACTAAGCCTCATAGCCTTGAAGAGGAGGGTTGCCAGGCTTGGTTTTGGGCTGTCGCAGCTTTGTCCTCATGTTGATTAGCCATGTATGGCATTTATGGTTCCCACTTTCCAAACTAGGTTTAATGCCATTTAATGTCATTCCCGTCAATACTTGTCATGTTTAGGTTCAAGTGCATGCTTAATGCTAGATGCACCGGACATATTTTTAGATGCCATTTACGAGCCATTGAAATGAGGTTGAGTGCCAGTGGTTTTAAACATAACGGGACTTTGAATGCATACATTTCAGGTTTCGACTCAAATAGGAGTGGTTCTAGGGTTAGGTTTTATAGCTAAACAAAGATCCGGTTTTGGCTTTGACTATATGTCACTTGCCATAATGCGAGGAAATAACCCGAGGACAACTTTATAGCCCCATGTTATCAAGCTAGTGAGCCAAGCCTTCAAGGTTACCATTTCACACTTCACTTTTAGCCATTACGCTTAGTCAAGAACAAACAACTTCCCACCGTTTTTGAACCAAATCCGGTAAATCCAAACAAAAAGCTCACCATTTTCAAACACCGACATGGAATCATTCATGGGATGAAACCCATCCCCGTGTTCAACCCTAGATCGCTTATGCTGCGTGAGTTTGACTAATGGGCAGCAGAGGAACTAAGGATACAAATATTGCCGATTCGAATCACCCACGTGGCAAGAATCAAATGGCGCCGCTGTCAGGATGGTGCCAAACTACGATGATGAGTTGAAGTGTACTTGTAATCAACATTACAAGTGTAGGTGACCTTTAGGACTCCTTTTTGAATTGCATTTGCACACTGTGTGTTTTCACCACTAGGCGCCATCGCACCGCTTTTGCTTTTCGCTTGATTTTTTATTTTTTAGCTAACACTAACCCTTTGGCAAGTTTGCTTGTGTTCTTTGTTGTGTCTAATTTTGTGTAACAGGTGTTTATGCACCACCGGGGACGTAGACACTGTGGATTGTACTGTAATCGCACACCACTTGAGCAAGGTTTTGAAGTAAGTGTATACAGTGATCAAATGGATCCTCTACTCCGGCGAACGCCTGAGTCAAGAGGGTACTCCTGAACTGAAGAAGATACGATCAATGAGGGATCACATACACCCTCATAGAGTTGGGTGCTCCTTCCGAACATCATACCTCAACAAGATGTGGTTGCAAACAGATCTCTACTTCGTGCTCCCTATTTCACATTTCATGGTATGGAAAATGAAAATCCATACACTCATATAAGGGATTTTTGAGGAGTATGCATGACCTTCAAGGGAAGGTACGACATGGATTTGTTGAAGTTGAATGCATTTCCATTGACCCTCAAGGATAAGGCTAAGATTTGGCTTAACTCACCGAGACCCGTAAACCACTGCAGTCACCGAGTCATGTGCATAATTTTTAAAGAAATTCTTCAGTGCCCACAAGACCAACAATTTGAAGAGACAAATCTACACATTTGCTACTCTTGACAATGAGAGGTTCTACCAATGCTGGGAGAGATTCATGGAGACCATTAGTGCTTGTCCACATCATGGTTTCGACACTTGATGCTTCAGAAACCACTTCTATGGTGGTATGTCTCACCTACGGTTGTTCGAAAAACTATGTGTGGAGGAGACTTTCTGATCAAGCATCCCGATGAAGCCATGGACTTCTTGAATTATGTGGCTGAAACTTCCAAGGGTTGGGATGAACCAAACCCGAGAGAAATGGAGAAAATGAGGCCCTCAGCCAACCCTAGAGGGGGAATTTATGCACTTTCAGAAGACATGGAAATGAAAGCAAGAATATCAACCCTAGCTAGGAAGGTGGAGGAGCTAGAAGGCAAACGACTCCATGAAGTGCAAGTAAAGGATCAAAATCTCAGACAGCAATCCATGCACTAATTTCCAATCCACGCCCACCCGTAAGAACATTATCCAATGGCCCCGCTGCTGAAGGATTTGATGTCGAATATGCAAAATGCCGAGGTCAATACAAGCCACTACAACCTATCGTCCCATATGGTAATACCTACACCTTAATTGAGGAATCACCCTAACCTCTCCCGAAACCCACTCTACCTTATAGCCCCCCCAAGTGCCAAAACCACAATTTGTTCCTCATCTCAACCACAACCACCACCATCATCATCTCTCGCGGGAAATGTCATCTTGAATTTGAGCAAGGTGGTAGGCAATTTTGGTGGAGGAGAAAAAGGGATCAATGTACAATTGGTACAAAGGGATTGACATCAGAGAATGCACACGAACAAAAAGAATAGATGGGCTTTGAGAGCAATCTTAACTTAAAATTGACAACCTCGCAAAGATTCAATCACTAAGATCAACAATTTGCTGGAAGTACAGGAAAGAGGAAGGTTCCCTTCCCAAACATTGCCAAATCCTAAAGGAGTCCATGAGGTAGGTTCATCCAGCAATTCAGGAATGGATGAGGTGAAGGCTATAATCACCTTGAGGAGTGGAAGAGAAATAGAGCAACCAATGCCCAAGGCTACTGAAGAAACAAGCAAGGGAAAGGAAACTGAACCTGAGAGGGTAATCATTAGTGAGGACTCAATGAAGCACTGCATACCACCTCCATTTCCCCAGGCACTAAGAAGCAAGAGGAAGGGCATCTCCCAAGAGGGCGTGCATCCTAGAAGTCCTAAGGCGTGAAGGTCAACATACTCTATCGACATCATCAAACAAGCCCCCGCTATGCAAATTTTTTGAAAGACTCAGACAATCAAGAAGGGTTGGGCATTGAGAAGAAGGCATTTTAATCGAGCAAGTCTCTGTGCTTAAGATAATCCGCAGTAAGAACCCGCCTCAAATACTAAGATCCGTGGTCCCCACAATTTCACCAACATCATGGACTCAGATAGACAAAGCACCGTTAGATTTAGCGCGTGAACCTACTCATACTCGTGTATAAGCAGTTAGGTTTGGGAGAGCTTAAACCTACCAACATCACTTTATCATTGGCCGATCGATCGGTGAAGATTCCTAAGGGAATAATGAGGATGTGTGTTGGTGAAGGTAGACAAATTCTACTTCACCCAAGACTTCAGGAAAATTCTTGATACCGAACCAATAGCAAACGGGCCCAATCATGTGCCAATTATCCCTGAAGACCATTGCCACCGCCAATGCAATCACTAATTGCCAATGAGTCATGTACCACATTTGGCAACATGACATTGGAGCTGAATATTTTTCATTTGAGTCACAAGCACAAATCACTGGAAGGTGAAATGGAAGGAAACAATGAAGTTTTCTCAGTTGATCAGAGTTCAGGGAAGCCAAATGTCCATGAATTGCAGGAAATAGCCAACCAAGGTGAAGCAGTTGTTTGGGAGTTGCCATCAGTAGTCACTGCAGGGCAATTGCTCAGTTCAAAAGCACTAGTGAGAAGAAAATCAACAATGAGGAATCAAGCAGCAATGCAGTAGTACAGACCACTGCAGGGGTTAAGGAGCTCCTCCTCCTTGACCCCCCATGAAGGGAGTTGGTAAAATTGAGCTGATTTGGTGTCAAATGAAACCAAATTGCAGCTCAGGTTTTTGCTTTTTGTCTAAAGTTAGAGAATTTCAACAGTTACTATTTTTAGCAACTTTTCCTTTTCAAGTAATTCTATCTTAATATTATTTAATTTTAAATTTTTAGATGTATTTTAAAATAATAATTTTCATTTTTTATTATTAGTATTATTGTTTAAATAATGAAAATTAATTTTCCTGGTGCAAGAAAGTGAGATTTCGCTTAATACGAAATTCAAGCCAAATACCCTCTCGGCACCCCCTTCCGAGCTTTATTTAAACATGGGGTAACCCGAAATACTTCATCCGGAAAGACATCCGGGAACTCTTTGACTATGGGGATGTCTTCCAAACACGTGTCCCCTTACTCCTTAATCCACTACAAATGCCAACAACCCCGGCAACCTTCCGAAGCATTTTCGAGGCTGGCCATGGCATTAATGAGACTAGGCGATCTCTCTTCGACTCTCAAATATATCACGCCTGGTTCCTCCGGCCGAACCAATCTTACTTCTTCTTATAGCAATCTAAGGTGGCTCTATGCCCGATAACCGCCCATACCCAAGATTATATCGAAATCACGGATACCTAACACTATCAAATCACGGAAAATCCTTATTCGATCACCAATTCATTACTCCGGAACTATCCTTTCGATGTCATAGTATCCCCATTGGCACGAAACCACCATACGACCATCTATAGGTCGACCTATCCGTGCCTCTCAGCTGAATGGTACTGAAATAAATGAACGAGTGGCTCCTGGGTCCACCAATGCATATGCATCATGATCGTAAACTGAAATCATACCAATAATCACGCCCGCATGCATTGCCTCCCGTCAGGTGACTCAGAACACCCGAGCCCGAGTACGGTACCACTCGACCGCTAACGGTACCGCCTCCGCCTCTCCCCGCGACCCCTACCGCGACTCTACCAGTCCGCATCGCCACCTCACTGAATCCACCCCTACCACTCGACCGGGACCGCTGCTGTTCGCGATGCCACCGCACTCACCCCTCGAGGTCTCGCAACTACTAACTCCGTGGATAGTCCTGGAGCAAAGTGACTCCTTCCCACTGCACGGAAACATCCTCACATATTCATCCCCGCACTTCCGAGATGCCTCCGACATGTAAGTACAATGGAAAAGATGATCCGAAGATCTACCACCTCCTGCACCGTCAGCGATCGAACTGATCCCCTACTAGATACTCCCATCCCGAGCCTCACCGCTTAGTCCACTTTTCCTTTCTTTCTACTAGACCGACTAAAGGTCCGTCGACTAGTGCCGGAGCACCTCTCTTACTGTCTGGCCGCTCCTGAGTTAGAACTAACACGATCCTTTCTACCTTTAGTGCAACCTCAATTTTCATAAAATTGGTTTAAGGGTGAAATTATAAAGTTTTCAAATAATTGTGGCACTTTTACAATTAAGGAAAGTAGAGGGGGTGAAAATATAATTAATGGAAGTTTAAATAGTAAAATAATAATAATAAATTACCAAAATAGTCGTGGAAGTTCGGAATTTCTAGATCTCGATGACGAAACTGATTGTGCCGTTGTTCGTCTCACAAATCTAGTAATCCCAGAAAGCTTCATAAATTCCGAGACACTAATATTTACTAATTTCTAGCGACGTTTAGAGTGAAACTCAAACGGGATTTTTAGAAAATTCGAAAAATGGCAAATATTTAAAGAATATTCAATTAGGGTAAATAAAATTTTTCGGGACAAAAATAGACTGAATTTAGGCAATAGAAATTATTTATCTAAATAATAAGTAATAATTAAAGAAAAGAGCAATAATTAGAAAAAAAAAAAAAGAAATTAGCCGAGAAAAAGGTGAGTACTCAAAATCATTTTCTAAACGAAAGTGTTTAATTATTAAGTTTGTAAAGTGCTTTGAAAATATAGATTTATAAAGCATTTTTGCCAATTCCCAATTGTTATACTCAACCGTAAAAGTTTGATTTTTAGTGATTTAAGAAACAAGCTTGGCTCGGTTTAGCAAAACCCCCTAGATGGCACACCCGCTTCCTACGATGTATTTCGGATTGTGCATACAAGGTTATGGGATATTATGATTAACTATATTGCCTGCCTGGCAGAATTCGGGGGGTTAGATCTAGCATATATTTATATACTGAGTCGCCTCCGCACATTCGAGGTATATAGTTAGCTACGACTTAGTACATAGCGATGAGGTGTTGGTTCCGAGGTTCCCTCACTCGAGCATTTTGGTTCCGAGGTTCCATTATGCTATATAGATCCCGCCGTGTTCACCGACCATCTTAGCCGGTATGGTTCCGGGAGGTTCACTACCGATGCCGTTCCGAGGTTCAGGCATCACTTAGGGTATTTCAGAAATGGGCCACACAAAGTGGTTGGTACTTGATTTACAAGATAGCACTTTCAGATATTAACCACCACTCAAAACAAGCCAATGAATAGTAAATAGTTTTCGCATCGCTTTTCACAAAGAAATAGCTTTCACGCTTTCAAAGAAGATAAACAAGCTGTAACAGTTTTCAGAAATGGTTTCTATAGCAAAACTCGCTTTCTCATAAACAGTTTTACAACCATTGCATGCATTTTCATATCGAGGTACAAACAAGCAGATGTTGATTTAGAACTTATAGTACTCCACGTGAGCCCATTTGGCCTCGCTCGTTTTTAAAACAATTTTTCAGGTGCAGGTGTTGAAGCCGAAAGATCTTTCCAGGATCCTCTGTCCTAGACGCTGTGTTGTGATTATATATAAGATAAGGTGTAAATTAAAAACTAGTAAACTTAAATGTGACATTTTCAGATATAAACATTCTTGTAAAATATGCATGCATGGTTTTGAGAACAATAGTTGCGATAAACTTATATTGGATTGATCCTTATCTTATATTTTGATGAGGACCAGAGGTCCTTTATTGTTGTAGTTGGATTTTGGGAAAATATTGGGAGTGTATTTTTTTATATACAGGTGATTTTTGTATTTTGGGCTTGACCACGGTGCAGTCGTTATGCTGCCGGATTTTCGTTAAATTTAAAGGTGTGATTTTGATAGAAAAAAGTGAAAAAATTTTATAACCCATGTTTTTCAAATACGCTTCAGCAGCTTTACTATTAGCTTCATGGTAACTTGTCGGCCGAGCGAGCTTACCGGGAGGTTATCGTGGAGTTGCCTACAGATTTCCTCGTCACCACGCAAGAATGGGTACTTAGTCTAGGTCCCAGTTCAGGCAGTTACATGGCAGTGTGAGGTCTCAGAGGGGATAAGGTGGTCGGCCGAGCCTGGGTCCACCAGTCGACAGGGCCCCGCACCGAGGGCAGGGGCCGCGCCGCCAAAAGGCCCTTTATTGTGACGACCCCACCCTCGGGTGCGGGCCCCACCTATTCTGACTTTTGGTGGACCCCCGGCCTCGGCCGACCACCTTATCCCCTTAGGGACCTCCCCCACTACCATGGCTCGCCTCGAACCTGGGACTCCAGTGGCTTATACCCAAGTTCTACGTAGTGGGTACCAATCGAGCTACCGGCGGCGCCACGCCACCAAATGGTGAGCCGCCCCTACCAAGGCGCGTACCAGTGCCCCGGTCCAATGCCATCCCCACAAAGAAGAAACCCAGCTAGAGCCACACCGGCCGCACCACACCGCGCCGGACCCGCTACTGCTTTGCCTTAGTACCGCCACCCTCCAGTGCGTGCCCTGGTCCAATGCCACTCCCACTGCCCGTGCCTTTGCCCTAGTCTCCTGTGGTTCGCTTGAGCCCCCGGGTTCAAAGAGAGCGCCCGCAGGCCCATTACCGAGTCCCCGCACACCGCCCGCCCTCGTGTCCTCCTCCCACTACAATCATGGTTCGCACTCGAGGAGGTCCCACTCAGCCCTCGGCCAACCAAGACTTTCGAAAGTGAGGAGCAGGCCCTGGGCCCAGCCTCCATCCCAGAGCTGCCCCCGAGGAGCCTCGTGGATTCCGGAGGTAGCTCGCACCTCGGATGGGGACCCCGGGCCCCTTCACCGCGCTCTCGAGGCGATCCAAGAGAGGTCCTGGGCCCTCCAAGAGGGCCCGTACATCAGGACCAGGGGAGTCCTCATCATCTAGGCCTGAGCCGACACCTTTACTGGCAGCAGAGGAGACCTCATCGCCCCAGTTATCACCTGCCTCGAGGATTAGGCGACCGTTACCGTGGGATCCTCGATTCCGTAAACGGCCATACCCACGCCAGAGACTTCCATGGAGAGTCTTATTACGACGTCCCGGCGCTGATCGCTGATCCCCGGTTCAGGGACTCTATGCGACTGATTGAGCATTACTCCCTTCTGCCGTTTATGACGCCACGGAAGTTCTACTATCCTCGGGTGGTGCTTTATTTCTACCATTCTATGACCTCTCGGGGAGCGCAGAGTCCGCTGGAGCTCCGATTTAGTATTGATGATCGTCTCTGGAGTTCTCGTAGTTAAAGAGACATTTTAGCAAAGATTGGGCTCCGCAGCAAAGGCAGCTAATTCCGAGGTTATCGGTAGGATTGGCCTCACCACCAGAGAGATGGTCCGTGATTCTCGCACGAGACACTACAAACTGACCGCACTATTTGAGGCAAACCCTCCCGCTGAGATGCTTCTTATTGATCATCCGCCTCCGACCAGCCCTCCCCGCCGTAGCACCACGTCCAAATGTAGGGGGGCCATCCGAGGCCTGCACTCGACCCCGAGGGATTCTGTCTCACCTCCGAGCTGGTGATGACCTCCCTGCTACATTTCGAAGATAAGGTCCACCGCAAGGGCCTGGCTCGAGCAGAGAGTATACCTTTATTGATGCCGCGACTTTTATGCCAGGTCCTGGAGCACTTGGGCTTTCCAGAGGAGCCCCCTATAGAGAGGAGGATTAGATGCCCTCGGGTCCTGTCTATGGAGCGAGCTATGGTGATGCCGATTTCTTTTCTCCTCCAGTAGTAGGACTAGGAGGAGGTACCGGACGAGGAGGCAGAGGACTCACAGAGAAGAGATGTTCATGCTCCTGAGAGAGAGATGGAGAGGAGTCCAGTACCAGATATATCTCCTCCATCTCCTCCTCCTCCCGTCACCCATACCAAGTGACACCCTACCATCATATACAACACAAAGACTCTCCTGCAGGGCACGCCTCATGTCAAGCATCAGTGGAGCCATGTGTTGCCATGGGATGTTGTCCGTTCGCTAGCTTCTACCCGTGCATAGGACGGACTAGAGATCGACTGAGCCGAGACCACTTCTCGAGCGCTGTCATATGCTCCAACAGATCATGAGTCACCTCCTCGTTTCTCGCGATGTTCCCCGACCATCGAGATGAGCCAACAAAGACGCTAGCAGCCTCTTAGACATGCTAGCAAACAGCTAGCCAGCCACCTACAGATCCTCCACCACCACGGGACTGAGGTGGTCACATTGCCTTGCCTCAGCTTTCCTATCCCTATGACATGGCTACACTTTGACCTGGAGGAAAAGCTGAGAGTTAGAGTGTCTTCTATTATGTTTTTTGTATAGTTTTCACTTTATCAACTCCACTAATTTTGTTTAGATTTATGTAATAGCCAATAAGAGTAAAGGATACTTTTGTATGTTTAGCTATATTAAGCATGTATTAGCCATTTTGGTTATATCAAAACGCTTTACAGTGTTATTTACAGTCTACTACACTTTTGCAAATCACTTTTGTGCCTCCACTCTGTGTATCCATTTTTGCCTTCAATTAGACAATTGAATTGCCTTTAATTGAACAATTGAATTGCCTTTAATTGGAAAATTGAAACCCTGTATGTTACCTTAATGCTAGAACAATTCCATGTATGATTCGTCAATTGTCCAAGTTTTAGCGTTTTCAACTTGAACATTCCCCCTTGAGCTAATTCACACACTGCACACCAAATTGTACCGATGGGCTGTGAAATTATATACCTCCTTTCACTTTGAAAAGCTGGCCTTAGATCTATTGATAACCCATAATAGGTTTGTGTTACCCATATATGAAGACCAATGTAGTCTACCAAAAAAAAGAGGAAAAGAAAAAGCAAAAAGAAAAAGAAAATAAAGAAAAGAAGTACTAAAGTCGTGACGCTACTTTGAAACCCGAACACGGTCCGCGGGGTATATGGCGAAAGCCTTTAAAGCCCAAAGGTTCTAAACCTTAATTGGTCGGGAGTCATCGATTTCAAGTTCCGCAAGACCGTAGACAGTGGAGTTTAGCGTATTAGTGCTTAATTCTCGAAGTCATTCGGAGTCCGGGGTGAAGCCTGCAGAGTTTGTGGTCAAGTGATCCTTTTGGATTGATGCCCTAAACCTTAATTGGTTGGGAGTCATCGGTGGACGCCCGTTACACGGACTTTGGTGAAGTCGGGTTTTTAAGCATTGCACCCTACAATGTAGTCAAATAAAGAAAGAATAGTGTAGCTAATCCTATTTAGGTTGTTCAACAGCTTAAGGCCATGGCAGTAGCTAGGTTGGGGGGACGGAATAGTTTTGCAATTTATTGGCTCAATCTGGTTACATTAGGAACCATTAGATTTGGTGGAAATTCAGTTGATTTCCTTGGATCCAATGTCGACCAAAAACTAAATCTATATGGTTTTTCGCTTCATGCTCCGCTTTCTAACAAGTACAGAAATCGCTCATTTTAAAGGTAATGCTTATCTGTATATACACTTTTTGAACCATATACACTTTTTGTGAAATCACGGCATGCATCCCATTATGTTTTAGCATTGCTAAGGGGCTAGCAACGCCTGGTCAGTGGATTGTGCCTGCAAAGTGCTATTTTTGAGCTCCTATTCAAGATAGGCTTTGAGGCTTTTGCGCATTAATCATATCAATTAAGCCAATTGACATGTGTAGGTCCACTTAGTGCCATTGAGTCCATTTCGAGGTTGTTTTTGGTGATTTTGCAGGATTTTGCAAGCCTCAGCCATTTAGTTCGAGATTAATGTCAAGAGATGTGCTGAATGCTGAAGATTTGCAATGATTTCAACCAATAAAAATTGAACCAATGTGAAGTGGATTTTGAAGGAAAGTGGGATGCAGTAGCAAAAAGGAGGATGCAGTGAGCAATGCAGTGAAGCAGAGGCAATCCCAGGATTTTCGCTATGATTGAGAAAATTTCGCAATCCTAGCGAAATTGAGAATTTTCGCTAGGCTAGCGAAATTTCGCTAGCTAGCGAAATTTACTGTGCCTAGCTAAAATTCCCAATTTCGCTATCTCACACAAATTTCGCTAGGCTAGCGAAATTTCGCTAGCTAGCGAAATTCACTGTTGATAGCGAAATTTCTCAATTTCACTATCTCTGTAGAATTTCGCTAGGTTAGCGAAATTTTCTCTATGCTAGCAAAATCCCCCTCCATAGAGAAATTGCTGCCCCTGTGATTTTGGTATTCTTGACCCCAAACGACCCCATTTTGATATATTACCACTTTGTCCCTTATGTAAGCAAATATTTTAGGCAATTTTGTATTTTCACACTTTGGGTTGTACTATATAAACCCCTACAAACTTGTAACCATAAGCAACTTTTCATTTTATAAAGTTTCCCGCAACTTTCATTTTAGGGTTCCATTTTTCTCTCTTCTCTCTCCTCTTTCTTTCATTTTCTAGGCAGCCAAACACCCCCCTTGAGGATGACAACTCAAGGGATGTTTGGCTGGGTTTCATAGCCTTGAAGAGTGAGGGTTACTAGCTTGGTTTCGGGGTCACAAGCAGCTTGTCCTCATGCTTTGATTGTTACAGTATGGCATTTATGGTTCCCACTTTCCAAACTAGGTTTAATGCCATTTAATGTCATTCCTCAGTCAATACTTCATCATGTTTAGGTTCGGGCATGCTTAATGCTAGATGCACTGGATATCCTTTAGATTCCATTCACGAGCCATTGAAATGAGGCCGAAAAGGTGGTTTTAAACCCGAATGAGACTTTGAATGCATACTTCAGGTCGGGGACTCAAATAGGAGGGGTTCTAGGTTAGGTTTTATAGCTAAACAAAGATCCTGGCTTGGCTTTGACTATATGTCACTTGCCATAATGCGAGGAAATAACCTGAGGACAACTTTATAGCCCCATGTTATCAAGCTAGTGAGCCAAGCCTTCAAGGTTACCATTTCACACTTCACTTTTAGCCATTACAGTTAGTCAGTAAACAAACAACTCCCACTGTTTTGAACCAAATCCAGAAATCCAAACAAAAAGCCTCACCATTTTCAAACACTGATGTGAATCATTCGTGGGATGAAAACCCATCCCCATGTTCGACCCTAGACCACTATGCTGTAGTAGCTTGACTACGGCAGTAGGAGGAACTAAGGATACAAATATTGTTGATTCCGAATCACCCTACCGTGGCACGAATCAACTACCCAAAGCAGTCCAAAAATTACGGTTCTGGGCTATCCCAAAATAGTCCCAAATTTAGTTTCGGACTGTCCTAAAATTGTCCCATAATTTCAGCTTCGGACAACCCAAAACAATCCCACACTCAAAATTTTTGACTGGTCTAAAACAAACCCCCACATACAAGACTCGTCCTATTTTCCTTAGGATTAGAACACACGGCCATTTTCGGCCCCAAAACCCTAAACCATTTGAATGGCTCTTAGACAAGGATTAAACCAAGTAGGAGAAAAACCCTACCTCTTGGACTTTGTCAAAACTCCCCGATTCTTGTCTCTACTTGAAGCTCTCGCTGTGAGGACTTACTTTGCTTCTTGCTCCGATGGAAACCGACGGTCCGATGCCGAAAATTCTAGAGAAAATGTGGAGCTTCTCTCTTCTCCTTCTTCTTCTCTCTCCCTTTTTCTCCTTCTTCTTTTCTTTCTTTTCCTCCTCCGGATTTTTTGGTCTAACAAGTCAAGTGGGAGACCTAATCTTGCCACTTGTCACTCTCCTATTGGCTCTCTTGGATTCCCCTTATCCCCTTATCCACAACTTTAGATTTCCCCCCTATCAAGTCCACATGGGTCCCACTTAGACTTGTGTTTGACTTGCCCTCCATTTGACACATGGCTCCCTAAAAGCCATCCAACACGTGCCACGTGTCACACGTTACTCTAGGTGCCTCAAAAAACATGGAATTCCGACTGTCTTAGAATTCGACGAAATTCGATGGAGTAGCTAGATTTTGTGAGACGATATCAACGATGAAGTCTGTTTCATCATCCGAGATCTAGAAAAAAAATTCCAGATTTTAAACCGAAATTACCATTTTACCTTTATTCAGAACTTTGAATTTTCTAGGGTTTTATAGTTCCATAGAAATCCAATTGGTGAAGATTTATTTCATAATTTTTTCTTATGTTTTGTGTATCATTCGTCATTTATGGTCAAATTTAGTCTACGATTGAAGAAAGTTGAAGTTAGATGAAATTTACGTCATAATGTAATTGAACATCAATCCTGATTTCATGAAATATGTGAAGTACTACAAAAATATATTAAGGTAATACCAATACTACCATAACATACAATAGGTACTACCATAACATATTATTTCAGTTTTTGGGTTTCTTCTTTGTATTGAAATTCATGGCCGACTAACAAGAAAAGTAGAAAATTTTTCTTATGGTCAGATAACAAAAAACTAGTCGAACAGGGGTATTAATATTTTATTTAGATGTTGATATGTTGCACTGCATAGTGCATAGTTATTTGAATGGTTGAATAGAAACCATCATAGTTTATAACCATTTTTTCAAAGGGAAGGATTGATTCGCGCTACAAGAGGGGGTGATCCGAATCAACACACATTTATATCCTAAATCCTACTACTCGTAGCAAAGCTAATGGCAGTGATAGTCAGTTTAGGGCCGAACTCAGTGGATGGGTTTTCAGACAAATGATTTGTAGTGAAGGCCAAAAATGGTGAATTTCAGGGTTTGATAAAGACAGGGAGGTTTTGGTGAAAACAGTGAGGGTTGGTTGTGTGCATATTGAAATTAAAATGAAGAAAATAAGAAAGAAATCCTCAAGCATCAGCTACTGGTTTAAGATCCTAAGGCAAATTAGAAGTTCTCGGGTCCTTTTCCTCGCTTGGGGGAGGATGAATCTATAGTCATTTCCGAACCGGATCTTCATTTGGCTTTAAAAACTAAACCCTCAAATTTTTCCTTTGACAAACAAAGATTTACAAAGCATAAATGGTCCCCGACAATGAATACACGTCCCCCTCATCTAATTCCTACGCTGACTCATAGAAGAGCATAACTAACTGAATCTCGTTGACCAGCTATACGAATCCACTGAACCCAAAAAGATTGCCAAAGACTTGTCAATCAAGTCATCTCAAGAGGATTTAAACCTAGATTGTAAGATATGGAACACAAATACCCATAACTGTTTGCGTTAAAAACAGGGGAACCAAAATCTTACCTTAAACCCGTCGCCCAGTAGCCCTCATCTTCAAGGATGGAGGGGGTTTAGCCAACCATCCCTTGAGTTGTCATCCTCAAGGGATGTTTGGTAGCCGAGAAAGGGAAAAGAAAATGAAAGAAAGTGGAGAGAAAGTGCAAAAATCGGGAGAGCTGAAAGCTTATCCCATCAAATTTTATTGATTGATTGAAAGTTGATTTTATAGGAGCTTGACTGAGCTTATATAGTGCTCAGTGCAAGGGAAGTTACAAAAACCAAAACCAAAAGCTATTACAAGGATAGAAAGGAAGAAACAAAAAAAATGCAAACAGGCACAACGTCAAAAGGTGAACGGGCGCTAGGATGAACAAGCAGTATGATGAATAGTGTAATGAGCATGAACAGTGCGCTTAGGAATTTCCTGCAGCTCCAAATTTTCTCCATTTTCTGCCCTTCTTTCCTTCTCGTCTCTGATCTGCAATGCTAAGTCTGACTCGAATTCTTCGTGCTTGGATCGACTCAACAATTTCGGCATAAATAGCTTACAAAAACTGCAAAATTTGCCAAAAAATGCGATCAGTAGAATAGTAGGGACCTTAATGTGCAAATCGAGTTAATTAGAATGATTAGTACACAAAAAGCACTCAAAAACTATAATAAATAAGGTTCAAAATAGCATTTTTTGGGCACTAATCACACTCCCCAACCTACACATTGCTAGTCCTTTAGCAATGAAAGAAAGAAAAAAAGAGAGAGCATACAAAACGATAACAAAATAATGTTCACAAAAATGGTATTTCAAAAATGTTGTGAATGAGTAATGCCTAACCCTAAGTAAGAATCATCAAAGCCTTGCCTAATAACTATCTCGAGAGAATGAATGCCATACAAAATTGAGTATCAAAAGAGCTTCATTTTCAAAGACTCAACCAGGAACTTCCACCACAATCTAAGTGTTTGTTTGATCAGGCCTCAACAATAAACTTCCAAACTGCACTCTCCAACTAAGCTATCGTTTCACTAGACACTAATCAACCTTAAATAGATCAGGACCCACTCTTATTCCACAACTCTTTTGTGTTGTAGGGGTGCACGTCGAGGAATCGACCTCACCAAAGTCCATGTAACGGGGATCTACCGATGACTCTCAACCAATTAAGGCTTAGGGCACCAAGTCATAAGGATCTTTCGACAACTAACTCTTCAGGTTTCACCCCGGACTCCGAATGATTTCGAAACTCCAGCACCTACAACTTGCTAAACCTCACCCATCCACCCATGTAGCGAGCACTAAGTCGGTGACTCCCAACCAGTTGGCTTAGGGCACCGGGCTTTAAAGGCTTTTTCCATATACCCCTCAGACCGTGCTCAGGTTTCAAGGTAAAGCGTTGCAAATTTTCTTCTTTTCCTTTTCTTTTATTTTTCCTTTTGCACTTCTTTTTATTTTGGAAGGCACATTGGCCTTCTTTTCATGGGGGTCCTTAACCTATTAAAGGTGGTCAACGAAGCTAGGGTAGGTTATTGCAAGGCTTAGGAGGCTAGGCAGTTTTCCAGGTTATTGAAGAAACCTGATGTGCACTGTGTGTGGTTAGATAAAGGTAGAATAAAAAGGTTGAAAGTAACAAGAATTCAACTGATCATTCACTCAACCAGGCATGGAACCAATCTAACATCAATAGAAATGGATGCTTGTTTCACTTTTCAAGCCACGTGTTGCTGCATCACAAAAATATTTGGGTGCAAATGGTCCACTTTTTGAAGAAGTGTCGTATAGTATAACAAACTTCATAAAAGGAAAACCAAGAAGCCACCGAACATAAAACGGGCTTGCTCAAAATAATAACAAAACATAAATGCAAGTTCACTCTTTACTAACTCTCCCCCCAACCAAATGTCTCATTGTCCACAATGGGGCTTGGATTGGAAAGTTAGGGAAGGAAGTGATACCTCCTTGATGAAATGTACTATTTTTTGGATAGGATACTTTGCAAGCTTTCCATCGACACCTTATTCACTCCATTTGGGCTTAAGATGAACAAATTAAGAGAAGAAAAGAGTGGAAAAAAGGGACCAGTTGGAACATTTTGAATATTACTCATTTTTCAAAATTCAAATGTATTCTTTCTAGCCATATTTAGATTCTACACTCTCTAATCTTTCCAGAGAGATGAAAATCACCCAAAACCGATATTAGATGAAAAAGTTATGCTCAAAACAAAATCAGGAGGCAAAACAGGGGAGAAGTAGCGAAATTTTCGCTATAGTAGCGTAGCAAAGCTACTGCAGTATAGTGCCATAGTAGGGTGATCCGGAATAAACAATATTTACTATCTAATCCATCCTACTGCCGTAGCAAAGCTACTGTAGTATAGTGGCTCTAGGGTCGAACTCATGGATGGGTTTTCTTCATACAAATGATTTGCAAATCGGCAAAAATGGCGACCAATTTGGATTTCAGGTTTGATAAAAGACGCTTTTGTGGGAGGTTTTGGTGAAAACAGTGAGGGTTGGTTGTGTGCAGATTGAAATTAAAATGCAAAAAAATAACAAAAAATAAATCCTTGAAGCATCAAGCTACTGGGTTTAAGATCCTAAGGCAAATTAGAGGTTCCCGGGTCCTTTTCCTCGCGTTGGGGGGGATGACCTATAGTCATTTCCCGAATCGGATCTTCATTTGGCTTTTAAAAACTAAACCCTAAAATTTTTCCGTTTGAAAAACAACATTTACAAAGCATAAATGGTCCCTGAAAACGGCGCCATTTGATTCGTGCCACAGTTAGGGTGATCCAGAATCAACAATATTGATATCCTAACATACCGGCAGTGAGCAAAGCTACCGCAAAGATAAGGGCTCTAGGGTCGAACTCGTGGATGGGTTTTCTTTATACAAATGATTTTGCGTTGAAGGCCAAAATGGTGAATTCAATTTGGATTTCGTGGTTTGATAAAGACAGGAGGTTTTGGTGAAAACAAAGGAGGGTCGGGTTGCAGGCGTGCATTGAAATTAAAATGAAGAAAATAAGAAAAGAAATACTTGAATCATCAGGCTACTGGGTTTAAGATCCTAAGGCAAATTAGAGGTTCTCGGGTCCTTTTCCTCGTGTTGGGAAGGATGACCTATTGTAATTTCCCGAACCGGATCTTCATTTGGCTTTTAAAAACTAAACCCTAAAATTTTTCCTTTTGAAAAACAGCATTTACAAAGCATAAATGGTCCCCGACAGTGCATACACGTCCCTTGATCTACCCTACGCTGGACTATAGAAGACAACTAATCTAACTTCGTGGATCTAGCAATAAGCATCCACTGAACTCAAAAAGATTGCCAATACTGATCAATCAAGGCATCTCAAGAGGATTTAAACCTAGATTGTAAGATATGGAACACAAATACCCATAACCGCTATGTTTAAAAATTGTGGGGAACCGTGTAAATCCGACTTAAAACCGTCGCTCAGTAGCCCTCCTTTTCAAGGATGGAGGGGGTTTAGCCTACCATCCCTTTAGTTGTCATCCTCAATGGATGTTTGGCAGCCGAGAAAGGGAAAAGAAAATGAGAGAAAGTGGAGAGAAAGTGCAAAAATTGGGAGAGCTGAAAGCTGCTCCCATCAAATTTTATTAATTGATTGAAAGTTGATTTTACAGGAGCTTGACTGAGCTTGTATAGTGCTCAGAGCAAGGGAAGTTACAAAAACCAAAACCAAAAGCTATTACAAGGGATAGAATGGGAAGAAACCAAAAAAAATGCAAACAGGGCACAACGTCAAAAGGTGAATGGGCGAAGAAGATAACAAGTGCTAAGATGAATAGGGTGTCATGAGCATGTTCAGCAGAGGAATTTCCTGCAAATTTCAAAGTTTTGCATTTTCTGCCCTTCTTTCCTTCTTGTCTCTGATCTGCAATGCTAAGTCTGACTCGAATTCTTCATGCTTAGACCGACTCAACAATTTCGGCATAAATAGCTTGCAAAAACTACAAAATTTGTCACAAAATGCGATCAGTAGAATAGGAGGGATCTTAATGTGCAAATCGGGTTAATTAGAATGATTAGTACACAGAAAGCACTCAAAACCTATAATAAATAAGGTTCAAAATAGCACTTTTGGGCAATTAATCGTGATTATGGAGGAATGTGTATTGTTTATTACAAACAATTTCTTTATAGGAAAAGTAGGTTTGTATACTCTCACAGAAAAGTTATTGAACATAACTGATGAAGAAATGGTTTTAGGGTTGTTAGTACACCCTAGGAAAAAAAAATAATTGACTTTTGGTGAAAATCTATGTAAACCCTCGAAAAAATTGAATTTTTCTAAAAAAATGGCAAAATGGTAAATTACCGTAATAGTACAGGTTGCAAAGCTAGAAATTTTCTAGAGCTCAGATGATGAAACCTGACCACAACTTGATTTGTCTTGCAAAATCTAGTTACCCAGATGAGTTTCATTAAATTCCAAGACATAAAGATTTTCACGTTTTTCGAAGTGACGAGCATCTACTGACTCCCAAAGACGAGATTTTTACGAAAATCTAGAAAGTTAGGAAATGAATTGATTTGAGTTTATAGAAAATAAATTGAACTTAAACTAAGACCAGATAAATCGCCTCGGGCCAAAATCGAACCCGAGTAAGTTGGGACACGTGACGTGATGCTTCTAACTTAAACTTAAGTTATAACAAAAAGGAAATTAGGGCAAAAAGGGGCATTTTCTTAATTTTGTCCAAGAGTGAGAGAATAGACAAATAGAAGAGACAAGGGCTTCCTTCCAAGATCTATGGGACTCTGTTGGTTTTCGTCGAGCCAAGAATGAAAGTTCATCGCATCGATGAGGGGTATGTATGGGTACCTAGAATGAAGGATTTCACTGAAGATCTAAGAAAGGAGATTTCGAGAAATCAAAGTTGTTGAGTTCAGGAGGCTTCCTACCTGTTATTCTATGCTCCAATAGGTAGGGATCCTTCCTACCTTGGTTTATTTTCCATCTTTGGGCTAAAAAAATTGGTTTTTTTTGGTTAAGGGTCTGTTTGGAGAAGAAAAACTGGATTTTCGGGTTCTGCTTGATGTTTCTTCGCCTAGGCGAAGGCATGAATCTTCTCATGGAAGATTGGTTCTTCGCCTAGGTGAAGGGAAGATTTTCCTAGGTGAAGGTGTGCTCGCCTAGGCGAGCCCGAGGATAAGAATTGAGGAGTCTTTGCTCTCGCCTAGGCAAACCACTTTGCCAAGGCGAAGGAGGGCTTCACCTAGGAGAGCTAGGAGACTAACATGGTGGCCTATTATAGCCTATTTGGGTTCGATTTCAAGGCCCAGTTTGCAACTATTTCTGGCTTGCTTTAAGGGACATTGTATGACTTGTTTGAGACTGTCATTGCTTGACTAAGTAGTGACATGTTTGGATGTCAATATGTGTATTCTAACGTATTGACATGTGATGAATTGGTATGTGCAAATGGCCGTTAAATGGCTTGATTATGTGTGTGTCATTGCTTGAACATAGAATGACATGTTGAATGTTGATGTTGATATATGCGTGCATGATATATTGACATGAAAGAAATGATGTATAAGTCATACGCTGGTAATGTAATCGTCTTATGACACCCTATAGCGGTGTGGATTGTGTTATCCATGTAGCATTCATCATATATGTGGCATGATATAACATGCAATGGCGCATTGCATTGCATATGCACGGGGATATCACATTGAATGTGAGTGCACGGGGACATCACATTCAACACTGTGTTTGGTGTTCGATGGTGGCCTCGGTACATTGGGACGATGTTTAACAGAGTCTCATGGTTGTATATATGAAAATGAAAATATGTGTCAAGTAATAGCAAGTAGGGATAGATACCCTCTCGGGTGAAAGCCCCGGTATTTTTGGTTATTCATATGTGTCCAATGGTGAAAGCCCATTAAAGTGTAGGAATTCATGCAAAGCCTGCGGTGAGACCTCGAAAATTTTCTACCCATAAAAAGACACATGGTTTTGAATATAAATGGTCATTGAGGTGTAACATCCAAAAATATTTTTGTTTGAAAACAAATGAATTTTGTTGTAAAATGATCATTGAATGTTATCCACAAATGATGGGGTTTTATCACACTTTGACATCGCATTGTGTGGTAGGAGTTGGTAAGGACTCGAGTAAGAGGTGAGTCGGTAAGGACTCGGGTGCATGGTACATGATTGAGTATCATCTCATTTCATGGCATGTAGGATTCCATAGTAGAAATTCGTACGTTTTTACTTGAATGTGAATGAATTATGAACCTAATTACTGCACGTGCACTTAGCGGGAGTAGCCTCTGGAGTTTACTCATCTGGCATGGTTCACCCTTTATGGGAAAACATTTTAGTCAAGTAGGAGTACAGACTCAAGTGGGACGACGCCACCCGAGGCCGTAGTCGTGAAGAAATCCGGGTTGTGGCTTTGTAACCATTTTTGTAAAGATGCTAGGAAAAAATTAGTTCTAGCATGTATTTTTGTATAAAAGAATTGTAATTAGATTCTTATGGGACTATTGCTAATATAGTCGTGCATGTATGTATGTAAAGTTGATACGTGGGCTTGACGTGGTCATTTTATACTCTGTGATTGATCCCGATAAACGGGACTCCAAGTCAGGGTATCGAGCTACCCGATACCCTTAGATATTCGTCGGGTTGATAATTAGTCAATAGACCCTAGGTTTTAGGGCGTCACAAGTCAAACCCAAAAAAAAACCCAAGTTATCCCTCATTAAAGTCTTCCACATCAACCATCCTTTCTTATTCTTTTTCTTCTTCTTCTTCTTCTTCTTTCAACTGGATTCACAGACCAACTTAGCAGAGAAAAGAACTCCGACTAGTCTTAAAAAATAATTGGCCTTTGGTGAAAATGTCAAACCTAAAAAAACCCCTAAGTTATCCCTCATTAAATTCTTCCACATCATTCATCCTCTTCTTCTTCTTTCAACCGGATTCACGGACCAACTTGATGGAGAGAAGACCTCCGACTAGTCCTCTCGCCGCCCGCTAGTCCTCCATCCTTCCTTCATGGCTTCTTCCTCCCTCATTAGTAGGTATGATTTTTTGGGACTTATTTGATTTTATTACCCTATTTGATTACATCCTCCCTTCTTGTATTTCTTTTATGTTGATAAGGGGTTCTATTATGTTTGTTTTTCAAAAAATAGGGAAATTTTATCAAACAACTATAAAAGATAATTTTTAATTAACATTAGGGTTATGGAAGCTTTAAAAATTGTCCCAAATTCTAGATTACTACCATAATAGACAAAGCACGCTACTATAATATACTAAAATCTCATGAAACCTTTACATCGTGAAAGTTTCTAAACCCGGCTTCTATTCAGACTCTAAGTAGCTTTAATCCAAATTACCACCATAACTTACTGAAACTACTACCATAATATATTGAATCTACTACCATAACATACATAGTTGCAAATCCATTATTATTTTTAGTTGCTTATTCTATGAGATATAATGTATGACTAACCATGATTACTTATCGTTTTAGGAAAGAAAATAACTTATTACGTTGTCTTTGTTGGTCGAAAAAATGGGGTTTGTGATTCTCGGTTCAAATGTCAACAAAGAGTGTTTTTCTATAAAGGTGGCTTATATAAAGCTTACAGGACTCGCGATGAAGCAATTCAAGTTTGGGTGCTTTATCCACCAAGATGAAAGAGAATGGAAGTAGGCTATAATATCTCTTCATTAGTATGCAAAATATGGAATTGAACCTACAACCACTATATGGAAGATATTTGCAAGTGCTTTCTTGATAGCTTTTTATTGGATCTCTAATAGCATTATTGCACTAATTGTATTATGATACATTTACAAACATATTTATTGTATGTCTACCTGTGTTTCAATATCGGACATTAAAGTATTATATATGTAATAGTTAAACTAGCGATAATTTTGAAATGATATATTAAAGGGGATTTTTATGGAAATGGACACACCTTGTTGAGCGTATACGGATAGCTTTCGGATTTGCTATATGACACTGTGATGTACATGTCTTAGTTTTTATTCTTCTTATCATATGCAAACTCTGACCATAATATCTCTAGAATCTACTACCATAATTACTCAATCTACTACAATAGTGAAAACTTCTAAACCAACTACAATTCATGCCACTAAGGAGGTTTAATCCATTTTAAGTGCTTAATCAAAGTGAGTAGTATATCCTTCAACAAATATACAATTTGAAGCACACACCACACTATGATGGATAGGTCACAACTCACATCTACTTTATGCCTTTTTGTTGTTTTTACTTGTAAAACACTCCACACACTAGTGACCCATCCACTTAAAGAGAGTTATGAGTTGAAGACCTTGCCTGAGATGATTTTCAGAATTAGTGCTCACTTTGAGTGTTGTCTCTCATGGATCAGGTAAGGATAACGATCATTCATTTATCTTTTCTTAAGGTTTTGTGGCTTGTATCATTGTACATCTAAATTGGTTTAAGATAAATTACTTTCACGTAAAGTTTTAGCTTACAATTGGTATCAAAGCAAAAACATTTCAGATATAAAAAACATGAATGATGGATTTTTTTTTGATTGTACTTGATCTTATTCAGCCAAATGAAAGATTGATATGTGTATATGGATGATGTGTTCACTTATAGTTAAGTGGTGGTGATCAACCCAGAGGATCATCAATATGTTTGGTGATATGATAAAGGTTGATGATTTTTGATAGTATTGAAAGCTTTCTTTATGTTTACCGACCACTTTTATTCTTACAAAATATGCATATAACCTATTAATTATGCAATTGTAGTTCGGACGAATGAAAAAACTATGATCTTTTATGTTTATAAATTAAAATTCATCACAATGGAAGAATTATAATAATTTATTTTTGGAATTATGTGATTTAGACTAATGAAAGAAATATGATCTCTCATGTTTATGAAATTCATCCCAATGGAAGAATTATAATAATGTATATTTTTGGAATTATGTGGTAGTAGTTCAAACCAACGAAATAACAATGATCTCTTATGTTTATAATTAATGTGAAATCTAACTCTTTTTCTATAGTTAGATTCTTGTAAAGTGTGACGTTAACTATTTTCATGACAATAAATATTTTTCCATTTGAATCCTGATCCATTTTGCAACAATGAATTCCATTGGTATTGTAGGTTACTTATGCGGTATTAGGCGTAAGTATGACAAACTTTGAAAAATAGAATGAACAAATTAGAATTGTTCTTGGATGTATGGATTTAGCCTATGCCTTAAGAGAGCCTACACTCAAAAAGCTTACTTCTTAAAGTATTAATGAACAAAAAACATTATATGAAAAATGGGAATGCTCTAATCGCATGAGTTTATGATTATGAAACGACATAATCAATCCTATAATCTGTGGAGCAATCCTGAGTTCGGATATAATGTATTTGGTTGTAAGTGAAAGAGTTCAAAATAGAGTCTCCTCTCTTAAACATATTGAGAGCAAACTCATGTTGACAAATCCTTTGACAAAAGGTCTTCCTCCTAAGCTTTTTATGAATTATGTTGCGCACATGAGCTTGGTGGCAAGTTTGTTAGTTTTAGACTTATTGAGTGTATTGTATGTGATCACATTTTAATGAATATAAAGTTATTGACATTGATGATTATTATGTTACTTTTAGACATTGATCTTGTGCACAAGTTATATGTTTAAAGTTGATAAGTTCGATATGTGAATGAATTAAGAGTACTCTGCTATAAAATCTTAATTTATGCTAATGAAGGTTCTAATACTATAATTCTTGAAGAATACTGGGTCTTTGCGTGAGTCGTTATTCCAATGGTTTGGTATTAGTGATTCCATGAAATGTTTACTTAAGGGATGTCAATTTGAGAAATTATTATGGTCGTATTATGTTTTGATATTACAAATATGATCATATTGGCCAAGTGGGAGATTATTAGTGTGACGCCCTGATTCGTTTCAAATTCAGGTAGGTGTTCGGAATCAACAAAATTTATAACCTAGGATTCCTACTACTGATGTAGCAAAGCTACTACAGTATAGTGGCTCTAGGGTCGAACACAGGGATGGGTTTTCTTCGTGAGAGAGGGGTTACAGTGCATTGAAAATGGTGTTTTCTCCTTGGATTAACAGGGTGTGTGGAAAACAGTGTGTGAATGGTTGCAAGCTACGATAACTGAGGTAAAAATTAAAAGGGAAATCCTTGAAGTCTCAAGCCACTGAGCTTAGTGTTCTAGATTAACTAACATGTACTCGGGTCTATATCCTCGCATTTAGGAGCATGACATATAGTCATTTCCCAAATCGGGTCTTCGTTTAACTTTAAAACCTAAACCCTAAGAGCCTACCTTGTTGAGGGATAGCATCTTGTTAGGCAAAAATCTCCCTAGCCATAAAAACACATCTCAAAAACCCTACCCCACGATAACTAATGAAACACTATGAGCCTCAATGGATCTCTCTTTCTACAATATGTGTACCTTCCTGCTCTTTATATTATACTCTTCCTGCTTTACCTTCCTTATTTGCTTTGTATTGAAAGTAATCAGTGAACTTCAAAGAAGCTTGCTAAATACACATTAAAGGGAGCATGCTTAAGAGGTTTTAACCTCAGTGAAATGCAGGGGCACAAATACCCTAAAATGCAAACATGAGAAACATGAGACATGCAACTAAACCTAAAAACAACACACAGTGGCCTTCCCCTTCAAGGATCAGGGGAGATTAGCCAAGCATCCCTTGATTTGTCATCATCAAGGGGTGTTTGGGAACCAAGAAAATGAAAGAAAGTGAAGGGAGAAGAAGAGAAAATCACCAACAGCAGGAGGAAGCTTCGTGCTTCTGATTGATTGAATGAACTATTGATTTGATGTCTTTCTTACAAGCATGGTTGATCTTATATAGGCTCGAGGAAATTACACAATTGTGCTAAAGAAACAAAATTACAAAAGAGATTGAAACTTGTAACAAACCACCGGTTAGCGGGATGAGTCACGGGTGAGAGGTCGCGGAAATTTGCGGTGCGAAAATTCGCGGCTGCGAGAATTTAAACTACTGCGAAATTTGCAGGTTGCCAAATTTTGTAACCTCCAAAATTTCCAAGATTGCACCTTCATTCTTCAATAAATTTGCTCCGAAATTCCTCTGAGTTAATCATGAGTCTTCAAATTCAGCTCAGGCTCGATGTGTTCAAGTCAAATTGAGGAATTGTGAAACATTTAACCTGCAAAACTACCCAAACAACTAGAAAATGTGATCAGTAGCAAAACCGGGACCTTTATGCAATGATTGGGTTATTGAAGCCGATTAGTACACAAAAAGTATATAAAACTTATGATAAACAAGGCTCAATATTGTACTATTTGGGTACTAATCACTCCCCCCAACCAAGATATTGCTAGTCCCTTAGCAATGATTAACAAAAAGAAGGTAAATCATGCAGAAAATGTTTTTGTCAAAAATGTATTGTTTGTTCAAAAGGTATATGCAATTCATGTCTAACCTTTAGTATGATGAATTGGGACTCTGTATAGGAACCATGTTGGGAGAACAAATGCCATACAGGAATAAGTTTCAGAGCAGCATCAATTCCAAGGGAATCAAACTGGATTTCCACCAAACTCTAAGTGTTTTTGAATGATCGAGTTTAAATCAAGGCTGCAAAACTACACTCCCCAACAAAGAAAGCTATTTGCCAAAGCCTTAGACAGGCAGACAAACCTAAATAGATTCAGTTCCTCACTTATTTTATATCTTTAATGTATTGTAGGGTGCAATGCTAAAAATTCGACTTCACCAAAGTCCGTGTAGCGAGGATCCACCGATGACTCCCAACCAACTAAAGTTTAGGGCATCAAGTCAAAAGGATTTTTCAACCACAAACTCTTCAGGTTTCACCCCGGACTTTGAATGAATTCGAGAATCCAGCACCTACATTTCGGCTAACCTCCACCTATCCACCCGTATAGCGAGCACTAAGTCGGTGACTCCCAACCAGTTGGCTTAGGGCACCAGGCTTTCGCCATATACCCCTCGGACCGTACTAGGGTTTTAAGGCAAAGTGTCGCGGCTTTACTTAACTATTTACTTTTTCTTTTTCTTTTCCTTTTCTTTTGGAAGACACATTGGCCTTCAAACATAAGGAACTCTGATCTATTAAGAGTTATTCAACTAAATTTAAAGTGGCTTTGTAAAGTAAAAGGAGAAAGCAGTTTCTTAACCCTTTGAAGAAAACTAAACTGAATTGTGTGTGATTAGAGACTGGTGGGAGACAGGGGAGACTCACCAAGGTCATTAACTGACTAAAAACTCTTCAAGCATGGAACCATTCTAGCATTTGGTATTATACAGTGCTTCAATTCTTCAATTTACAGGAAAGGCACAATCACAACTATAGGGTCAAAATGAGATGAAAAAGTATAGAAAATAGATTTGTATTATATCTATCGAAGTGAATTTACAAGATTTTCGACTTTTACAAACATACATAAACGAAATGACCTCCATTAAACACAAAAGGGTTTCTTTGGACATGAAAGATAAGTAAAACTATTATCAAAGTATAACTATCCTTCCACCACTGCTTTGTCCCAACAACGAAGCGAGAAGTTAGTGGAGGGAGTGAACACTGCTACTCGAAACGTGGTTGGAGAAGGCTCATCCTCGGCTGGGCAGATTTGGTACAGCGTGGGAGAGTGGTTGATCTTCAGCTGCCGGTACTTGATACGTCGTGGGGCTGTAGGGACCGGTGGTGGCGAAGTCTTGTCCGGTGCGAGGGAACAAGCCCGAAGGGTAGTAGGAGTCTGAGAGAGCTAGCAGGGAGGCCTAGGTGGCTCTCTATCCGCATGATGCTGGCTTGGATCTGAGTTATAGAAGCCTCGATGCGGGTCATCCTCTCTACCAAAGCGACCTGTGAAGCTGCAAAAGAAGTCGTAGTGGCTGAGAATGTGCAGACCGTCTCCATAAGAGCCAGGAAGTCCCTGGAAAAGAGGGTAATATATTGTGGAGGTGCTCGGCCCTGCGGTATCAGACCGAACCGTGGGCAAGGGACTTGAAGTTTGTGGAAGGTAGGGCATTAAAACTGTGTAGCTCTTGGAGTGGGTAGTGGGCGAAGAGATTAGGGGTAATCTGGAGTAGGCTGGGAATTTGGAGGCTGACATCTTAGCTATAGGGACAAGTCCGGCCGAGGACCATCATCGTGCGGCTCAAGTCCTCATCTAACCCTGAGGAGGAATGAAGCACGAGGCCTATCGCCATCGCTTTCCAGCGGAATGGATGGCCTCGAGTCTTTGTCGGCGCTCTAAACGAGGCTGCAATTTAGGGCAGATATGCTCAAGAACACGACATAATAGGCAGTATCATAGATAGGGACTCAACTCGGGGCAGACTCCGGCGGTGGACCCTATCCTCAAAATGGAATAATGAGGTCATAATGCGACTAGAATTTAAGCCGGTATCCCTCTGAAATACGATGACAGCTAAGATCGCTCCTCTCCTCTGTGCGTATCTTTGAAGTGGAAACATATTAGACCTCGAGCGTGGTCTATCAAAAGCATCTGTGTAAGGAGTGGCGCCCTGCCCAATACCGATCCACAGTAGCATGCATAGAGAAGCGAGACCATGTCTCCTGGTCGAATGATGAGGCCCTTGATCTATAGCAGACCGCATTAGCGAGGACCACGCGGGCGAGATGGAGAACATTTGCGATATCGAGGCCCAGAAATATTCTCGAAACTTTGCCCGTCAATAGAGAAATGAAGAGCAGTCGGGTTCGCCTCTCGCCGGGATGTCATCGTGTGATAGAACTCGGTGACGACCCGAGGATAGTAGTACTGACACGACACCATAAATGGCTCCAAATGGTATTGTTGTATGAGGAGCATGGAATCCCGAAGTCCCGGGTCTGCGGCGAAGGCTGGGAGATCATAGTACAACTCCCCATGATAATCTCTATCCCTGCAGCTAACATTCCTGGATGGGGTCGTAGGGAAAGTAAGGCCACCGGATGATGGACTCCGGGGACAGGTTTGGGGCTCCAGCAACACCCTGTTAAGGTGGAGAGGGTGGGGCCCTAGATCTCGATGATGACGTCTCCCCTGGGCCTGATTTTCGGGCCCTCTTGGACTGTGGGGCCCTTCGGGCCGGCCTAGGATGCGAAGAAGCAGGTGGTGTGGGCCCAGACTCGAGTATGATATCTCCTCTAGGTAGGGGCCACAGAGGAGAAACCCTCAGCATCACCGGCGGCCCGGGTAGCCGGCCGGCGGCTGCGGCGACGGGATGCGGCTTGACAAGGCCCGGCGAGGTGGGACAGCGGCGGCGCGCCGGCGGCGGTGGGAGTGCACGGTGGGGGCTCACAGGGTCGGCGCTGCTGCTTGGCCTGTAGGCCCGGCGGATGGGCGGCGACGAGAGGGAGGCAGACCACTGGCACACCGCGGCCCCAAAAGTGTGGGCTCCTCTTGTCTTTGCCATCTCCGAATCCTGAAAAAGAGCAGCTAGAAAGAAGAGTTAAAATTTCTGAAACTGGAAGGAAGATTTGTGAGACAAAAAATGAAATGGAACCAGGTTTATAAAGGGGAATATGGGTAGGTGGAAAGATGAAGGAATTAATGAATTTTATGACCATTAATTTGGATGGCTCAAAAGATTAGAAAAATTAATTTCAGTTGCACTAAACGGAGGGATTCTGGGGAAACAAAAGAGTTGGAAGAGGAAAGTGAGCAGCTAAGCGTGAAATTCGCACCTGTAATTTTCGCGGAGTTGCGAGAAATTTTCAGACGAAAAACTCTTAGGCAAAATTTTAACCCTCTCGGAACACCTGCAACAAAACAAGATCAAAAACTATTAGAAATTAAGCTAGAAAAATAAGAAAATTTACAAACTTTGGCAATTAAAGGGGTTTAATGATGAGCCTAAACTAGAAATTAAAATAAAACAAAACATAAATCTAACTAGGATTTAGAGTGGTTTTCAAGTTCAGGAACCACTCCCTGAAATGCGATAAGAACTAAGGGGGTCAAGGAGAGAGCTCCTCAAGCTTGCGGTGAGGTGTGCGCGTTGAATCCAGCTTCACGCTCTACGGTATCGGACATTATCTTTAGTATGTGAGTGGGTGGCATGAAAGATGTAGGGAGGTGGCCCGATGATCTGATGGACCCTTCATCAAGCGCTTCTTGGTTCTCAATTCAATTATTTTTCAGTTCAGTTATTTGGCTCTCTCCACTTGTGCCCACTTTCGGCATTCTTCTTCTGACTTCTGCTCCTTTTCCTCAGCTGGCTTATCCTTGTTACTTAGATGAAAAATGTTTAGCTCAGTCATATTTGCGAAGGTGGTATAATCCCGTTTCGAGTTGATTATAGCATTAGGCGTGGCCAAAATGGTCTCCCAAGTATGATGGGCGCGGTGAGTGCTCTCCTGCCGTGGTTACGTATCAAGAACCACAAAATCCACCGGATAATAGAAATTATCCACTTTTACCAAGACATTCTCCACTATCCCCTTTGGTATTTTTACTGACCTATCTGCTAAGGATAGGGTGACGTTGGTTGGTTTCAGTTCCCCCAGACCTAACTGCTTATACTTTGTATAAGGCACTAGGTTGACATTGGCTCCTAGATCCGGCGTGCCTTGTGACCTCTGAGTCCTATGTGTTGAGGCGTATGGTGGGGATCACGGATCTTTAATATTTCAACAAGGTTTTGCATTGGATGATAGAGCTGACTTGTTCAGTCAGGAAGGCTTTCTTATTAATGCCCAATCCCTTTTTGACAGTGCACAAGTCCTTAAGGAATTTAGCATAAGTTGGAACATGTTTAATCATATCCAAATGCAGGATGTTCACCTTCGGCACGCCTCAAACCCTTCAAAGGATGCCTTCTTGCTTAAGAGCCTTCTTTTTGCCTCTCAGTGCTTGGGGAAATGGGGGGGGCATGCTTCCTTTCATCGAGTCTTCTTTGATGATTATGTGTTCAGGCTCCCCTTTCTCCTGTTCTCTGGTTTTTCCCGCAGTTTGAACAAATTTGCTTTCGATTTCATTACCACTTCTTAAAGTGATAATGGCGGACTCTCATCCATTTTAGTGGGCTCATTGGGGAAGTTTAATTCATGTACTCCCCTTGGATTGGGCGGTGTACGGGATGACCTCCGCTTTCTGCGCGCTCTTGGTTGTTCAAAGATGTGATGGTTGGCTTGCATGGTATCAATTTTTTGATTTAGTCTTTTGTGAAGCCCTTCAATCCTTTTGTCAATGGAGCTTTCCACCTTTTCTATTCTTTGGTTTATCTGAGCGTTGATAGTTTTCTACTCCTCCAAAAAATTCCCTACCACTTTGCTCAAATTCATGATAGCTTGCTCCACAGGTGAAGAAGTTGGTGGCTGCTGCTGCTGAGAAGTGGATCCATACTGTTGCTGCTGATGTGCTCCTGGGGGACATATACAGGGGGTTTAGGCTTCCAGGCCAAATTTGGGTGGTTCTTCCAGTTGGGGTTATAAGTATTACCATACTGTGCATCAGTAGGTGGCCTATTTTGGCCCACAACACTTGCACTTTCTATCATTAAATCTCTTGCGAGGAAGTGGACATGCTCCCTTGCGCTTTAATAGATTGGCAATTAAAGCATGGTTGGCTAGGCATAGTTGCCTCGGCCACTGCCCGTACCTCCTGGTGGTTTCTCTGTTCTAGTTCTTCCATCCTTCTGTTTAGCGTGGACAGCTTAGCTTTGAGTTCCACTTCCTCTGTTAGTGCATAAATACCTCTCAGGTTCTTTGTTGGTTTCATCGCACCTACCTCCCTTGGATTGGCTCATCCATCCTTTGGAAGTTCGCCCGCGTGGTTCAAAAGTCATGAAAGCCCCGTGGGATTTTTGTAGAAAATCGCCTCCACATGGTCTCCGAGTTGTTTCATGGAAGGGGACATCCCATCGTAGAAATGGTTCCACCGGCATGCTTATCAAAGCCATGATGAGGCGTACACTAATAAAATCTCTCCCTTTGCATTAGCGCTGCTGATCACACCACAGCGAAAGCGAAAAAAACAATGCTACAAAAAGGTTATTGGTTAGACAAAAATCAAAACAGTATTAATAGTCTGCACAGGGGAGTCTTTAAACTTCCAGCAGTGAAAATTTTCAACTTCCCCTGCAGTGAACTGCAAGTAAGGGAAAAATGACTAAGATAAAAAAGAAATGAGATAGCACAAAAACTTGTGATGTGAATCACAAGTTCACTGCTTTTCTATCTCACTAGGGCACCATCCGCGGCAACGGCGCCAATTGAGTCATTTCAAATTCAGGTAGGCGTTCGGAATCAACAAAATTTATAACCTAGGATTCCTACTACTGATGTAGCAAAGCTACTGCAGTATAGTGGCCCTAGGGTTTAACACGGGGATGGGTTTTCTTCATGAGAGAGGGGTTACAGTGCATTGAAAATGGTGTTTTCTCTTTAGATTAACATGGTGTGTGGAAAACAATGTGTGTGAATGGTTGCAAGCTACGATAACTGAGGTAAAAATTAAAAGAGAAATCCTTGAAGTCTCAGGCCACTGATCTTAGTGTTCTAGATTAACTAACATGTACTCGGGTCTATATCCTCGCATTTTAGAGCATGACATATAGTCATTTCCCAAACCGGGTCTTCATTTAACTTTAAAACCTAAACCCTAAGAGCCTACCTTGTTGAGGGATAGCATCTTGTTAGGAAAAAATCTCCCTAGCCATAAAAACACATTTCAAAAACCCTACCCCATGATAACTAATAGGAAACAACTAACTGAGCCTCAATAGATCTAATAAGTATCCATTGAACTCAAAGAAGCTTATAACACACATTAAGGGAGCATGCTTAAGAGGTTTTAACCTCAGTGAAATCATCGAGAGCATAAATACTAAAAATACAAACATGAGAAACATGAGACATGTAGCTAAACCTAAAAACAACACCCAGTGGCCTTCCCCTTCAAGGATCAGGGGAGATTAGCTAAGCATCCCTTGATTTGTCATCATCAAGGGGTGTTTGGGAACCAAGAAAATTAAAGAAAGTGAAGGGAGAAGAATAGAAAATCACCAACAGCAGGAGGAAGCTTCGTGCTTCTGATTGATTGAATGAACTATTGATTTGATGTCTTTCTTACAAGCATGGTTGAACATATGAGCTCGGTAAAGAGAAGTGCAATTGTGCTAAAGAAACAAAATTACAAGATGAAGCACATTAAACCACCGGAGTTCAAGCGGGATGAGTCACAGGTGAGAGGTGCTGGAAATTTCGCAAGTGCAAAAATTCGCAGCCTTCGAAATTTTGCAGGGTGAGAAAATTCGCACTCTGCGAAATTTCGCACGATGCGAAATTTCGCAAGTTGCCAAATTTTGCAACCTCCAAAATTTCCAAGATTGCTCCTTCATTCTTCAATAAATTTGCTTGCAGTCCCTGCTTAGTTAATCCTTGAGTCTTCGAGATTCAACTCGGAGCTCGATGTGTTCAAGTCAAATTGAGGAATTGTGAAACATTTAACCTGCAAAACTACCCAAACAACTAGAAAATGTGATCAGTAGCAAAACCGGGACCCTTATGCAATGATTGGGTTATTGAAGCTGATTAGTACACAAAAAGTATATAAAACCTATGATAAACAAGGCTCAATATTGCACTATTTGGGTACTAATCACGCCCCAAAACCCGAGGGTCCCGTTGACCAACTGTCAACCTACGGAATACCTATGGGTATCGCATATCTCAATACCACACTATTGTGTCTCATTCACTGAGATTCATTTATGAGTAAAAGTAGCCCCATCGGGCCATTTCAACCTTACTCAAAATATTACCTAAGACTATGTCACAATAGTCATAGAGTTTATTACAACACTCTTATACAAAAATCATATATTAACACTATTTTGTTCTAATATATTTTACAAAATGAATATATATCAAGGCCACATGTAGTCATGCTTCACAATTACGGCTCGGATGAGCTTAGCGTCCATAGGTATGCATCTGCACACGAAAAAATTTTCCATAAAGGGTGAGCCCGCCCAATAGAGGAGAATACACTCCTACAAAGGCTACTCCGCTAGTTCAAATCACAATGTCCACTCACCATTTCACAATCACATTCTAAGAAGAACATGCCAATTCTATATGGAATCCTACATGCCATTCAATGAAATGAGATACAACTCATCATGTACCATGCGTCCGAGTCCTCACCGATTCCCTCACACGACGCCTAAACCCATGTGTGAAAAACCGTCATTCTGGATGACATCTAATGATCATTTTCAAAACAAATTTTATTTGCTTATAAGCCAAAAGTTTTTTGGATGATACATCACAATGATCATTTTATATTCAAAATCCATGCGCCTTTTTGTGGGTAGCGAATTTTTGGTGTCTCACCGCGAGCTCCACAAACCCAAAAACTTTTACGGCCTTTCACCATTGGGGACTATGTTTGACCATAATTGGAAGGTTTGTCACTCGAGGGGGGGATCTATCACAACTTGCTGATACTCGGCACATATTTTCCTTACCATTTTAATCAACCGTGCGACTCTGTTAGACGTTGTCCCATTTAACCGAGCCCACATAATCATACACCAAGCGCAGTGTTGATTTACTAACCATGCACTCACACCCATCTAATGCGATGTCCCTGTGTATATACAATGCAATTATGCCATTGCGTAATTATACCATGTCACATATATGATGAATGCTATATGGAAAATTTTATCAAACATGCATATCACCAATGCATCCTGGGAAATTATATCAAACATACATATAATTCCCCTACATTAACTCATTCGTGTCAATGTATCACACAAGCATATATCAACATCACATACAAATAATTACTTAGTTAAGTAATGAAGCACTTTATCCTCTAGGCTAAATTACAATATAACATGTCCACAAATAGCCTACAACATGTCATGTAATGTCCATGTCTACACATACAATTCATCACATGTCAATATATTATTACACATATCAACATTTCATCAAACAAACATGTCATGCCATGCAATTAGTACACTTGGAGCTTATGATCAAAATTTTAGCAATGTTGTGAGCACCAAATTCCATTTCCTGGCATGTGATCAAATTCTAGACTCAAAAATCTTTTAAAAGAGTCCAAGAACGCATGAATCGGAGTTTGGATGAGAAAGATATGGTCGTCCGAAGTTGGAGTGCAATAGGGGCTACACTATTGCGCCAATCCATGCAATAGTATGCCCAAGGGTTGCAGGAACATTTTGGAAACTCCCGTAAACACAGGTTTTAAACCCAAATTCGTTCCAAAAGCAACCCTTTAGATTGGTCACAACATTGTCTCAATTGACACCACAAAATAGGGCATATTCCAATTAATACCACAAAACATACGCCGGCAGCAACGATGTGGTCCCAAGCATAAAACAATAGCAAAGTATAGAAAGAAACCAAGGTAGGAAGAATCCCTACCTCTTGGAGCATAGCCCCGTCCCGAATATGGACTTGCTTCTTGATACGATGAGTTGGACAACCAGGTATCACTTTCTTTTCTCCTTTCTTTCTCTCGCACTTCTTCCTCCTTCTCTCTCTCTTTTCTTTTCTTCTCGTTCTTTCCTTTATTTCCTTCTCTTTCTTTTTTTCCTTCCTTTTCCTTCTTGATGCTCTCTGCTTCTACGAACAGCTCCCACACCCCATATATAGCCTTCTCCATGTGCCATGCATGTTGACACACGGCATTCCATGTGTCACACACATGGATTGCCATGTGTTGTACATGCATAGGCCTTTTCCATGCATTGTGACACATGGATTGCCATGTTTCACTCACCTGGCTTGCCATGTGTCACCCAATTGGCTCTCCATGTGTCACCCAATTGGCTCTCCATGTGTCGCCCGACACTCGTTACCTTGAAAAACGTGAAATTTCGACTATATCGGAATTCAACGAAATTCTCCTAGGCAACTAAATTTCGTGTGACAAACCCCGGCAGTAGAGGTCAGTTTAGGTCATACGAGATCTAGAAAATTTCAGTTTTCAACTTGTATCATAGCGCCCGAGTTCACAATGTTTGCCCCATTTGTTTGGAAAAGCTCAGGTACGGTTTTACATTATTCCTGCCCAAAAAATTTGCGTCTAAATTCATATGCACATATACATACGATCACATGCATATGCTACAATCATTCCATTTTTTTTCAGGCCCCGGCTAAACGATGTACGCTAATCCTCGAATAAAGGAAGGATTAGTGGCCGCATCATGTCCTCGTGTTCCCATGTTACCTCCTCTACTCCTTGGTACTTCCACAACACCTTTACTAGCCTCACGATATTGCATCGTAAAACCTGATCCCGACTATCCATAATATGCACAGTTCCCTTCTCAAAGGTCTCATCTTGCATCCAACTTGATGAGCTCCCTCTAATCCACAACATGGAGTCGGTGCAGGTGTACTTCGAACGTACGGGCTTGTGAATACCTCATGGACACTCGATAAACTTGGCGGTAATTCCAATCGATATGCAACTGTGCCTACCCTCTCGAGTATCTCGAAAGGCCCGATAAACCTCAGCGATAGTTTTCCCTACTTGTCGAACCTAACCACTTCTCTCTTAGGCATCACCTTTAAGAAAACATGATTGCCCGCCTCAAACTTTAGAGGTCATCACCGCCTGTCGACGTAGCTCTTCTACCGAGCTCTAAGCCATGAGAAGTCACTTCTGTATCAAGTCCACCTTCCCAAAGGTGTCTCTAAACAATTCCGGACCAATGGTGGATCTCTCTCCCACCTCCATCCAACAAACCGGAGATCAACATGGCCTCCAATATAGTGCCTCATAGGGTGCCATCTGTATACTCACCTGATAACTGTTGTTGTAGGCGAACTCCACTAAGGGTAAATGCTCTTCCTAACTACCCTTAAGATCCAAGACGCATGCACGTAGCATGTCCTATAATGTTTGAATGGTTATCTATGACTGACCGTTTGTCTGTGGATGAAAAGCAGTGCTCATCATTAACTTTGCCTGCATGGCTCTCTGGAAACTCTTCTAAAAATGAACCGTAAACTTGGGATCCACGATCCCGGGTCGATATTAGAAATGGAACTCCACGAGCGATCTCGTATGTACAACTTTGCAGAATTCTTCCCAATGTGAAAGTCTTCCGCCTGACCATAAAATGTACCAACTTAGTGGCTAGTCAGTATCACCCACACCGCATCATGCTTCCCCGATGTTTGTGGTTAGTGAGTCACAAAATCCATCGTGATATGTTCCCACTTCCACTCTGCTACCTCCAGTGGGTTTGAGATAAAACCCTCTTGGCCTCTAGTGCCGGCCTTTATCTATTATTGTACGTGAGGCATGTCAACGAAATCCTGCGTGTTTCTTCATCCCTACGATATCTGGCGATGAAGATCTCGGTACATCTTGGTGCCATCTGGATGCATGACAAATTAAGATCAATGGAACTCCTTGAGGATCTCCTCGCTCAAATATGCCAACTGAGGAACTACAACCCGTCCCCTGTAACGAAGACTACCATCAGCGTGCATGGCCCAGCCTTCATCACCTGTACCTGATTGTGCCCGATCTCGAATGGATAATATCTCTGTATCCTATCCTTGGGACTCAATTACTTTGCTCAATAGGGAAGGTATAGCCACTAAACTCCCAAAACTGTAACACCCCGAAATACACCCTAGTCATTTTTAAACATAATTAGGGTATATTATAAGTGCATTTTGAAATTTTTCAAAATTATTAATTTGCTATGTTAGAAAATTTGAAACCCGGAATTTGTATAAGAAGAAAGCGTAAATTTTTAATTTGTCAAAATAGGACACAAAAGTCATTTGATAAGAAGATTATAGGCTAAAGTTGAAATATGAATAACTTGTGGTGCAAATAGGAGGGACTTGAATGACCAAAGTGCAATAAAAATAAAATGTGATCAAAAGGGGATAAGACCAAGTTTGGTCTCTCATTTTTGGAAGAGCAAAAACGTAGAGAGAGGGAGAAGAAGAAGAAGAAAAAGGAAGAAGAAGAAGAAGAAGAAGAAGAAGAAGAGGAAAGGTATGGACTTTTGGACTTTTGTATGGATTTCTATGGTTTTGGAATGGAATACTATGATTTTGTATGGAATAGTATGGATTTCTATGGTTTGCTATGGATTGGTATGGATGAGTATGGATTACTAAGGGTTTGTATGGATATTAGTGTGTTCAATTTCTAAGGTTTAGTTAGGAATTCATCCTAACCCTAGATTTGTTGAAATATGGGTTGGTAAAACCCTAGTTTGTATATGATGAGTATGAAATCCTCCCTTTAGGTATGGATTCTTGGATTATGAGGTATGGATACCTATTTGGGTGTTAGGAAGTTAACCTAACTTACAAGTATTTGAGATTGTGTTTGGAAAAACCCTAATTAATCTCTATGTTTGGTTTTGGTTGGGTTAGAACACACCTTGGAGATGTTTTTCTGAAGAGTATATGAGTTTACTTTTCATTTTGGTGGGTTTTCTTGAAAAAGGCACGAAATCAGCAAAATCTGGGCAAATTCGGGGTCCTACACCGCGACGTAGGGATCCCACGCAGTAGCGTAGGTCCACGCTAAGTCGTGGCATGTCCACGCCACGGCTTGGCCGAGTTGAAGGTCTACGCTGCAGCGGCATAGCTACTATTCACAGCTTGGAAATTGTTGTGTTTTGTTTTGTTTTGTTTTTCCGTTGCTCCGAAGACTTGTCTATTGAACAAACAAGAACCCTATAAGTGTATGAAAGGGTCCATTCATGTTTGTAAGGTAAAGGAAAAATTAGACCGTACCTCGCCGCCGAGGCGAAGCGAAGTTTGATGTGGGCAAACTTAATGCCCCTATGATAAGATAATAAGTTCCTGAACACATATAATTGTAGGACTGCCTAAGATCGAATATTGAATAACTTGGAGTACCTCTAACCATGAGCGGGCACATATAGTACTTCGATACTCTCTTATTAGTGCGACGGTACTCTCTGACCGTGCTTCGACACATTAGTACTTTGGTACTCTACGATTAATTTTAGCAAACACTCTCTGACTATGTTTTGGCACATTTAGTACTTCGGTACTCTCTGATTAGTGCAACGACACTCTCTGATTGTGCTTCGGCACATTTAGTACTTCGGTACTCTCTAATTAGTGCGACGACACTCTTAGTCAATGCTTCAGCACTCTTGCTTTATGCTACAGCACCTCAGTACTGTACCATACCTTCGGGTACTTATTATGCTATGTCTTACTCATTTCTTATTACTAGTCTAGGTAGTTCAACAGTTATATGATAAGAGTCTGAATAACGAATAAGAGTAAAGTAATGTACAAGTATAAGCTTTGTAGTACCTACGGGTACCTCTGTACAAGTATAAGCTCTGTAATACTTATGGGTACCTCTGTACAAGTATAAACTCTGTAGTACCTACGGCTACCTTCATACAAGTATAGGTTTTGAAGTACCTAACGGGTACCCGTATAAGTATAAGCAATGTAACTCCTACGGGAGATCTGAATAAGCATAAGTCTGCTATAAGTACAAGAATGTGTATTAGTTTGCTATATGAATTCATGAACAATTATGATATCTACTATTGTATATATGTTACTGTTATATGCTTACTATAAATGAGTATTAGTGCATGTGTATACGTATAAGTCATATGTCTCCCACTAAGTGTTAAGCTTAGCACAGGTTTTAATTCGTGTAGGTACAGAGGAGGACGTCCGTGATCTTCCGCATTCTGCTAGGCCATCACACTTGTAGGGTTCACCACCTGTATCTTTGCATATGATATTTTGATTCAATTATAGGACTTTGAACCACCAATGTCTAAGAAAACAGGTAAAGAGTCCTAGTATAGCCTCGCGCCCCTTTGTCTGCCTAGGCGGGGGTTGGGGCTGTGACAAGTTGGTATCAGAGCTTAGGTTTAGGCGTTTCTTGAAGAATCTTAGATTAAAGATGTACCTATATAGTAATGTGTTGGCCTAATGCAGATGTCCTTGTTTTGTATATTGTCTAGAATGGATTGGTTATCCAAACATCGGGCCATAGTTGATTGTGATAAGAAAATAGTCCTACTTAAATGTTCTGACCTACTAGAAGTAATAGGTGGTTGGGGGCGTGACAAAAACACCTTGGGCATGATCATTATGCGTAGTCTAGCGCCCGCAACCTCGAGCATCTACGCCATTCACAGAAGAAGTTATACTATCCAGTACTCACAGTAAACAATGAGTGCATCGCTAGCAATTTGCCTTATTGGGATGGTAATGCAAAGTAAAGTCATAATCCTCCAGATACTCCATCTATATGTGTTGCCTCATGTTGAGGTCCTGCTATCTAAAGATATACTTTAGACTTTTGTGGTCTGAGAATACCTTAAACTGTTCACCATATAGATAGTGGCGCCAAATCTTCAAGGCAAAGACTATGGCTGCCAATTCCATGTCATGTGTAAGGTAATTTCGCTCGTGGTTCTTCAACTGTCAAGAACCATAAAGCTCTGACCCTCCGGATTGCATCAGAAAACACATCTCGGTCAGATGCGTACCTTTGTGTACATTTGTCCCATTTCCGCGACTATTAGAATAGGAGTCGAAGTAAGCCTCCTTTTCAATTCATGTAATGCACACTCACACAAGTCATTCCACTCAAACTTGACCTCCTGCAGATTGATTTTTTCATAGGAAGCGACTAATCGGAGAAGTCTTTAATGAACCTCTACGTAATACCCTTCCAATCTCAAAAACTATGTATCTCAAAAGGCCGACTTTTAGTCTCTCAGTGACTCATAAGCTGCGTCGACCTCGGGTCAGCGATGCACCGAAGCTGACACAACATGTCCCAAGTCACCTCAATAAGCCAACACTCGCGCTGCGGCTTAGGCGTCTGACTAATGTTCTCACGAGGGGGCACAGGAACAATCCTCAAGTGACCTCATGCCTCCACACAGCTCGGAGTAGATCAATATGTCATTAACGAAGACTACCACAAACTAATCTAGATAGGGCTAGAACACCCTATGTTGGGCATGGTGCCCTAAAAGCATGTAGTTTGTACTGCTTCATGAAAACAATTTTCTATATTTGATTCTTTATACATGTGTTGTATAATTTAGTAAATATCATAAATTCCCAAGTTTATTAATGTGACTATAATCTAGTATATAACAATTATATATGAGATGATCAAGATTATAGATAATAAACTAAATTATTAAAGTAATGCATCCCGAAGTAGGGATCTTTGATCTATGATACTACTAATCACGGTCCGAACATTAGAATACGATAATCTTGATGGATTCTTGATATAGTGACATTAAAAGGGAAGTGCTTTATGTAATTTGATTACATGAGACAGGACCAGACATGGATTAAACTCTTAAATAATATATAGTTACAATTAAGAGTTTTAATTTGTGTCACCCCTAGATAGATATATGGCGATTGATCTTAATCTACGATTAGCGGGGACTCTATCTATTTTGATAGTGCCTTTTTATTCATAGGTTACCAGTGCGATACAAGAGCCCGGGCCCGATATGTCTTGGAGGCCCATTAGGATAGATGGTGGAACATGTCCTGCAGATATGGAATCAAACCTTTCTTGAGAGCGGATAATTGGTTCCCTTAAGTGTTAATTATAGGAGTGGGGCAGTTTAGGCGCTAATTTATAATTGGTTTTATAAATTAGCATTCACCTAGTGAATAATTAGACTTAGGATAAAGATATCACTAGAGGGGTAAAACGGTAATTTCACTAGCTCCTAATGATGGACCAATTTTTGGAGGATTGAATTCCATGTAATGATCATATCAATGATACTTGGTATCAACATGTAAATTATTATGTAATTACAAGAGTTCAGTTTCAGATTTTTGCTGGAATAATACTAGAACTAATAAATTAGATTAATTGATTAAAGAGTTTAATTAATTATTAAATTTATTGGAGCTTGGAATTACAGGTCCATAGGTCCCCAGGGCGCCTCTATAAAACACTATACAGGATTAAATTAGCAAAGAAATCCCTTGGAGGGCATAGTTGTAAAAGAAATTGTTTCATATCAACTAAGTAGTAATTATTGGATAATTAAATGTTAATTAATTAATTGTTGAATTAATTAATTAATAGTAAATACTATATGGATGAAACGGTTAATTTGAGAAATTAATAACATTAATTAATTATTGAATTAATTAATTAATATTAATTACTATATGGATGAAACGGTTAATTTGAGAAATTAATCCTATTTATTTTTAGTCCTTAATTTGAATTAATTTTAATTCCAATATCTAAATATGCCATATCCAATGGATTGAGAATCAATTAAGACATATTATAAATAGAGAGAGCAAAACCTTAGGCATTAGAAGTGATAAAATTAGAAAAATGAAAGGATTTCACTTTTTTTGCCTCCATCTAACCCTCTCGATCTCATGTGTTGAGAATATCAAGGTTCTAAAGAACAAAACCTTTGTTAATGCAATGCGTCCACCGCATTGCCACATAGTGCGAGATGAAAAGCATGGAAGATCATGGAAAACATGGAAAAAGAAAAAAAAATGATCTTGAGTTGTTAACCCTACTTGCCAGAAAAATCTCCTTAATTTGATTGAGGTAATTCTTATTTATTGTTTGTTGATTAGTATGCATGTACCATAGGATCGTAAAATGAGTTTTTATTATTTTTAAAAATTTACTGGACAAAATTCTTTCCCTGCAAACTTTGATTTGAACTTTCAAAACCTTCATTTCGTATCATAGCGGTCTATGTGCATATGCATATTAATGTGTATGTGGGCATTCTTGCATTATTTGGTAATCTTGTGGATGTATAAATGTTATATATTGATGAATGTTTGAATGTATGAAATTTTTAAAGGGTCGTTAATTGTATGGTGTTTTGGGTTAAGATTTGTTTATCTTTTTTTTTCTTTTTTTTTTGGATCTTGTGTAAGCCATAATGGGGCATAAGTTTTTTTTATAATTTATTTTTGTAAAAATATGCACACAAGAAGATCAGATCAAGATCTAGAAAGTGATTGTAGGCACAGCCCCAGCCAGGTGTCTTGTTGACAACAGATCAACCGCGAATATTCATGGATGTCGGGTAACTCGGCCAGCTCGTGAAAATCGGGCGAGTCTCCTTTATGCAGGAGCTCTACGAGTATAACCTGTCCCAATCACATGGCAACCTGTCCCAATATTTTACAAAGACCACACCGGGTCCACATATGGATAAAAATTAGTAAAATGGCCACTTGGTCCGATGTATCAATACTCACAAAATATATCCCAACCAACTATATTACATGGTTCAAGAGTTAATAAGTCACTCTTAATTCAAACATATATTAAAATTTACAATTTCTAATACATGTTATACAAACTGAATACCAAAGCCACAACTCGGCTTTCTTCTAAAATGCGACCCCTAGTGAGCGCCGCCTTCCCGATCGCTCCCTGTACCTTAAATAATATTCCCTCGACAGGGTGAGCAATGCCCAGTAGTGGAATTACACAGCAGGTTGCCTCACTTTAAGTGCATATCATGGCAAACAATCACACTCATGCAAATACATGACCTACTTGAATGTCTACATGCCACATTCCATGTCTCAGTCCCTCATAGGCCCCCTCACACAAGCTTAAGCCAAATGCGAAAAACCTCCTTCATTTATTTTCATACCATGCACTCACACCTAATTTTCTAGGTTGCCTGAGGCGCATATGAAATGCATTATGCCATTTCAAACCACACATGCCAATATATCCTTACACATATTAACAAAATTTACATACATGCCACACATGTTATTTAGTGCATCGATAACATTAAAATTAGCTAATTTGAGTTAATTACAGATTCATTTCAATGAAGCACACCTGATTATATTTTTATATAATTCCACACCATGTTAACACATTTAATTACATGCATTAACATATTATTTCTCACACAATTCCAAGCCATTCAACTTACAACAATAACACCAAAATTAGCTCACATGGGCTAATTAACCAATCAAGTAATTCACCTTAAATCATCCAAAACACACAAAAATCACACAATAATACACGTGAACAGTGAAACCCTACGGTTGGCACTATTCACGACCACACTAGAGATCATCTCATTCGGTTCAAGTATTTTGAGATCGCAAACACGGCTAATTCAGGCCTCAAAACATCCCTAACCATTCACATGGCTCTTAGCCAAATAATAACCTAGTGGAAGACGCACCTGCGGAGTTGTCGGAACTCAGCGAATCGTGTCCACGATGTAGCCTCGTCGCGTAGATCGACTTTGCTTATTGCTCCGTTGAGAACCGACGGTCTGAACGGCCGGAAATCTAGAGAGAAGCCACTCTCTCTCTCTCTAAACACTCAAACCAGCCCTCACTGCCCCTTTTTCCATCCCTCTGCACGTTTTGTCTTCAAATTGGTGGAGAAGATAACTATTCATCCTTGTCTTATTCTCATTAAACTTTCCATTAATTCTCAACTTGTCCTTTTGTCTTAATTTTTGACACATGACTTAATCTAAGTCATTCATCTCATCCTCTCTCTAATCATGCAACATGTGTCACATGAGTACATGTAGTAGGTGACTTTATTACATGTCTTTCCGCGGGCCGTTTCTGGCTTAGGTGCTAAACGTGAAACTCCGGTATCTCGAGTCTGCGAGGAATTCAATGTGGTAGCTAGATTTGGCCGACCGAGGTCTCAACGGTGAAATACGTTTCGTCATCCGAGATCTAGAAAAATTTCGGATTTTTACCGAAATGACCATTTTGCCCTTTTTCAAAAAATTAGATTTTCTCGGGGTTTCACATTCTCCCCCCCTTAAAAGAATTTCATCTCGAAATTCCACACACATACGCATCCAACCAAGTGCATATGTAACCCTACACAATCCTGCTTGGTGTGTAAACACTAACCTTCCCAAGGTCACAATCACTGACAATCGATGAATGGTCTGACCTAATCCGTGTCATGAATGACATCCATTTACCAAGCCCTTACCAGCTCAACAACGCCCAATTCAATTTCCAATGGGGTATCCAAACCTCGAGTCACTCCCAACTCCTATCACTTTCGACTCTAAGTCGTGATAATAACCATGTGGAGTGTGTTTTCATCTCGAGTCCTCGACTCCTATCCTTTCGACTCTAGTCTACGCGTCTTGGCCGTTTGTTTCATCTCGAGACGACAGAACTTACCTACGCCTACAACTGCGAGCCTCTTACATCCACCGAGAAATTTCGGATGTCTCCACGGGTCTCTTACACCCACACAGAAATTTCGGATTTCTCCACGGTCTCTTACACCCACATAGAAATTTTGGATAACTCCACGGGTCTCTTACACCCACACAGAAATTCGGGATATCTCCCCGGGTCTCTTACACCCACACAGAAATTTCGGATAACACCACAAGTCTCTTACACCCACACATAAATTTTGGATATCTCCACAGGTCTCTTATACCCACACAAAAATTTCGGATATCTCCATGGGTCTCTTACACCTACACAAAAATTCGGGATAGCTCCCCGGGTCTTTTACACCCACACAGAAATTCGAGATATCTCCCCGGGTCTCTTACACCCACACAGAAATTTCGGATTTCTCCAAGGGTCTCTTACACCCACACAAAAATTTTGGATAACTCCACGGGTCTCTTACACCCACACAGAAATTTCGGATAACTTCACGTCTCTTACAGCCACAGAAATTTCGGATATCTCCACGGGTCTCTTACACCAACAAATAAATGCGGGATATATCACCGGGTCTCTTACACCCACACATGACCTTTCGGATACTACTGCTGGTCTCCATCACCCTAACTCAAGGCTTTTTCACTACAGGGGATGCGGCCCCCCTTCTTGCTTTACTTGATACATTAATTACTCTTCGTTCCACAGTTTGAACTATGAGTCTTCATTGGATGTAGTCCCAAAAGACAAAACTCCCACACTCACCAAGAGTGGTGAATGACCATCTTGTGCACCCACACCCACATTTCAAGTGCGATGTCACCGTGCACCCATACCGACTCGTCACGATCCCCCTATGGGGTCCACCATGAGTAGTATCTCGGAGATCTCTAACTCAAAATCCCAACCTATCAAGTCAACTCTCACCCTACATCCTAGGGAAGAACATCCACACATGGCTTCTGATTCGTGCCAAAGTAGGGCAATAGGAATCAACAAAATTTGTATCCTAGGTGTCCTACTGCCGTAGCGAGGCTACTGCAGTATAGTGGTCTAGGGTCGAACACGGGGATGGGTTTTCTTCGTGAAATGAGAAGTGCAGTTCAGTTGAAAATGGTATTTCTCCTTGGATTTTGGGTTTTGTTCAAAAACAGTGGGTTGGATGGTTGTAAACTGGGAATATAAATTAAAGGAAAATTTAGAAAAGAAGAGTCCTTTAAGTCTTGGGTCACTGGATTTGATTTTTTTTAAGGTGTATTCATGCCCTCGGGTTTGTTTCCTCGCATTGGGGATAATGACCTATAGTTGTTTCCCAAACCGGACCTTGATTTGGCAGTAAAACCTAAACCCTAAATTACTCCCTCATGAGATATGGCATTCAGTGAGCATTCAAGTCCCTAACAGAGTGCAAATGGCCTCAAAAAGGCAACCTACGGCAACTAATAAGAGACAACTAAGTGGGTGACGGTGGATCTAAGATTAAGCATCCATTGTAACCACAAAGCTTGCCAAATACACATTGGCTAGGCTGGATCTGCGGAGGTTTCAGCCTGAGTGAGATGTAGGGACTTAAATGCTCACTCATCTGATGTGATAAATGAGAGGGCATGAAAACTTACCTCCAAACCTCCACCAGTGACCCTCCTCTTCAAGGAAAGGGGGCTTTAGCCAAGCATACCTTGGTTTGTCATCACTAAGGTATGTTTGGTTGCCGAGAAAATGAAAGAAAATGAACGAAAATGAAGAGACAATAAGAGGAGCGGGAGAACTGGAAAAGCAAAAACACTGAAACTGAAAGATTGATTGATTTCTGATTTGATACATTGCAGAGGCTTATATAGCCTTACAAAATGTGTGAAATACCAAAAATGCCTCAAATATATTATTACAATAGGGACAAAATGGTAATTAAACAAAACGAGGTCGTTTGGAATAAAAAACACAGGGAATGATTTTCGCTATGCAGTGAATTTCGCTATCATAAGCGAAATACAAGTACTCATGAAATTCAAATTTTAAGCTATGCCTGATAACTCGCTATGATAGCGAAATTTCACTAACTTAGCGAAAAAATGTGCATAGCTAAAATTTCATTTGGGATGCAATTACCGCTATGAGTTGCTAAATTTCGCAATCCTTGCGAAATTTTCGCAATGCATAGCGAAAATCTGGTTTGCCTCCTGCTTTGCCTCTGCATCTCCTTTTCATCATTTCCACTTGACATTTCTTCATTTTTGGTTGATGAAATCACCGTGAATTCTCAACATTCAGCACCAACACGACATCAAACTTGAAATTATTGGTTGAGGCTCGCAAAAACCTGCAAAATTACCAAAAAACGAACTCGAAACGGAATCAGTGGTACTAAGTGGACCTGCACATGTCAATTGGTTCAATTCATATGATTAGTGCGCAAAAAGCACTTTCAAACATCTTAAATAGAAATCAAAATAGCACTTTTTGGGCACTAATCCACACCCCCAGGCCGTTGCTAGTCCTTAGCAATGCTAAAACAATAAAGGTATGCATCTTTGTGCTTTTACAAAAAGTGTATATTGTTCAAAAGTGTGTTGTCTGAAACCGTCATAAGAGAACAAATGCCATATAAAACGAGTTTTAGAAGCGACATAGGTTCCAAGGAATTCGGCTTCTTCCACCAAAATCTAATTGTTCCTAAGGTAACCAGTTTGAGTCAATAAGTTGCAAAGCTATTCCCTCCCCCCAACCTAGCTACTACCATGGCCTTAAACTGTTGATCAACCTAAATAAGACCAGCTACACTTTTATTTCTTTCTTTGATTGTATTATAGGGTGCAATGCTAAAAACTCAACTTTACCAAAGTCCGTGTAACGGGGGTCCACCGATGACTCCCAACCAATTGGGTTAGGGCATCAAGCCAAAGGATCAGCCGACCCTGAGCTCTACGAGGCTTCACCGGGACTCCCCGAATGACGAGAATTAAGCACCTACAACTACGCTAAACTCCACCCATCCACCCGTGTATGAGCAAGCCGATGACTCCCAACCAATTAAGGTTTAGGGCATCGGGCTTTAAAGGCTTTCGCCATATTCCCCTTTGACCGTGTTCGGGTTTCAAGGTAAAGCATCACGACTTTTCTTTTTTTCTTTTTTCTTTTTGCTTTTTCTTTTGTTTTTTTTTAATTGGAAGACTACATTGGTCTTCTTTTCGAGATAACAAAACCTTACAATATGGAATTAGATCCAACGGATCTAAGCCCGGTGCAAAGTAAAAGAAGTACATGTAACTTCTCAACCTATTGATATAAAGCGTGTGCAATGTGTGTGATTAGCTAAAGGCGGATGCAAAAGGTTGAATATGTTGGAACTTCAATCGACCAAAAACTTAATCATGCATGGAATTGTTCTAAAATTATGGTAGCATACAGAGCTTCAATTTTTCAACTAAGGGAAAGAGCATAAACACAAAAATATAAGCACAAAAATGATTTGCAGAAGTGTAGAAAAATGTAGTTGGATGGTATATTTCTATGTCAGTATATTTCACAAGAATTATCGACTTTTCAAAAGAAAGCGTATTGGTACACCTCGATAAGAAGATGAAATGAATGGTTTGAACAAGGAGAATGGCATGGTTGAACGATTACTTTGCCTTGCCTTTAATGCGAGAGGAAAATGAGATTCTCCCACACGCGCAACTCCTACAACATTTCAAAACCAAAAATTGTGATAAGATAAGCTTGTAAATGAGAAAATATTTGAAAAGAAAATAGGTGAAAATAGTGGCACCACTAAAAACCCAATTTAAGACTTAGAATAATATAAAGTAAAAATTTCAACAAAAGTTTGGAGTGGTCTCCCGGGGTTCTGCGGAACCACTCGGTGTGTAGCCATTGGATCTCAAGGAGGGTCCCGAGGAGGAGCTCCTCAGCGCGTACGAGTGGTGTGTCTGCGGGTATACGGCTCCTTTGTTTTGAAGCGTCCCGGTCTGCGGTGGCGATGGGTTGGCTTGTGCGGGGAGGAATGGTGGATTCTTCATTAATTGCTTCATTATTTTCATCAATTCTTCTGCTTTGTTTGTTAGTATCATGCCTTCCTACGGTGTGCCACTCGAGCCGAGCTTCATCAGTTTCCTCCCCTCGTCCTCGGTGGTTTTTGTTTGTTGCTCAATTCAGAAAATGTTAAGCTCCAGTGTCATGTTGCCAAATGTGTTTGCATGACCCGATCAGGCAATTGATAATGGCATTTGTTATGGCGAAATAGCCTTCCCAATATAATGGGCGCCCGATTAGTGCCCCACGCTGCAGTTGTTGAGATAAATCACCGGGTAGTGATTCTATTTATAACACATATCACTGCTCACTGGGTGACAGTTTCTTTTGGCGATGACATAGGACAGGGATGTTGAGTTGGGTTCGAAACTCCCAAACCTAGCGCCTATACGCGAGTATAGCGATAGGTTATTACTAACACAGGTTTCCAACAATGCTTTATCAATGCGAGGTTCCTCCAGTATTAGCTGCGATGGACAGGGTCACTGGATCCTTGTATTTCACCATTGTCTTGCATTGGATGATGGAACTAACTTGTTCGATTAAGAATGCCTTTTTGTCAATGCCCAACCTCTTTTGATTGCACGAGAGATCTTTCAAAAAACTTTTCATAGGCGGGGACTTGATGATGTCAAGGGTATGTTGACCTTCACACCTTAGGACTTCTAGGATGCACTCTTTGGGATGCCTTCTTCTTGCTTCTTAGTGCTTGAAATGGAGGTGTGTACGGTGCTTCATCGAGTCCTCCTTCAAGAAAATGTGTTATGGCTCCAATTCTTCCCCTTTTCTGGTTTCCTCAATAGGCTTAGGCATTGGCTGATCAACCTCTTTTCCACTTCTTAAGGTAATGACAGCTTTGACTTCATCCATTTTTGGGGGAGGTTCACTGGAATAGCTAAGTTCATGGACTCCCCTTGGATTTGGCAGTGGTTGAGAAGGGAACCTCCCTGCCTCTTGCTGCTGATTTGCCATATTTGTTATGGATGCACGCAGTATCCAATTCTTCGAGTTAGGTTGCTTTCCATCCCATCTATTCTCTCTTATTCGAGGAGCTTTCTACATTTTCAATTTTTTTGTTCAACTGAGCATTTATTCCTTTTTGCTCCTCCACAAAATTTCCTACCACCTTGCTCAAATTCAAAATGGCTTGCTCAACCGTAGAGGAGGTGGGTGCTTGCTGATGCTGTGCTCCTGGGGGTACATATACAGGAGGTTGAGGTTTCCAGGAAAGGTTATGGTGACTCCTCTAGCTGGGGTTGTAAGTGTTGCCATATGGAGCATTTGTTTGCGGCTTGTTTTGGCCCACCACATTTGCATCCTCAGAATAGGGGTTTGGACATGGATCTCCTGGGTGGTCAGTGGGCTGGCAGTGGAAACAGTTTTTGACCTGTTCATGGCTTTCAGTCACTGCCTGCACCTCTTGGACCCTTTTTCTTTCTAATTCCTCCAATCTTCTAGCCAAGGTAGATACCTTAGCTTTCAGCTCCATATCTTCGGAGAGGGTATACATGCCTCCTCTTTGGTTCACTGGTGGCTTGAATATGTCTACTTTTCTTGGGTTTGGCTCATCCCAGCCCTTGGAGGTCTCGGCCACATAATTGAGGAAGTCGTTGCCTCGTCGAAAGGTTACCTCAAGAAATCTCCTCCTTTATAGTTTCCAATAATTGTTTTTCATGGAAGGGGACATTCCGTCATAAAAATGGTTCACCAGCATCCATGTATCAAACCCATGGTGTGGGCATGCACTGATAGTCTCCATAAATCTCTCCCAGCACTGGTAGATTATTAGTGCCCAAAAAGTGCTATTTTGAACCCTGTTTATTTCAGGTTTTGAGTGCTTTTTGTGTACTAATCATTCTAATTAACTCGATTTTCACATTAAGGTCCCTACTATTTTACTTATCGCATTTTGTGGCAAATTTTGCAGTTTTTGCGAGCTAATTATGCCGAAATTGTTGAGTCGATCCAAGCACAAAGAATTCTAGTCAAACTCAGCATTTCAAATCACAGATCAGAAGGAAAGAAGACCAAAATGTGAAGAAAAACACCAATGCAGGAAAAACATTCCTAGCGTGCGCGTTCACCTCAGTAGCCTTTGTTCCTTCCTGCGACCCCTTTGTTCTCCGCATTTCACGCTTTTGTTCTTTTTGTTATAGTTTTGTTTTTCTCATTTCACCACTTGTTGTAATCACTTATGTTTGGATTGTATGGTATTCGCTCGGTTTGTAAGGCTACATAAGCCATTTGTATACAACTGGCCGGGAGGCGTTTTCTTGTGAATAAAGTGGGCTCAATTCTCCGTTTTCCTTTTTCTCTCATTTTCTCTCCGCTTTCTCGGTACACCCCGAGCACCCGCTTTGATGATGAAAAATCAAAGGATGGTTAGCGAGACCATCTCCTCCTTGAAGAGGAGAGACTCTTGAACAACGGTTTAAGGTATATTTTCGGTTCCTGTTTTCCAGCGGCTTGATTTTGGCATTTTGGTTCCCAAATTTGCAACTCTAGGTTTAAAGCTCTTTGATGTAGTTTCTTTGGCCAATACTTGGCAAGCTTTTAGGGTTCGGTGTATTTTTAGCTTTAGATACACTGATATCCATTAGTTGCCCTTTACGAACCCTTTGGAGGGTAGGTTAAGAATTTGGATTTCAACTTTTAGGTTAAAATCTCTTAAACATGCTCTCCTAATGTGTATTTGGCAAGCTTTTTGGAGTTCAAATGGATACTTTCACTAGATTCATTAATGCCTAGTTAGTTGTCTCCTATTAATTCTTGAAGGGTAGGTTTTTTGAGACATGTTTTCCTTTGAGACCATAAATGTTATATAAATGCTTTCTATCAAAGGAAATTATGAGGGTTTAGTTTTAAAGTTAATGAAGATCCGATTCGGAGATGACTATATGTCATCCTCCCAGCTGTGAGAAATGAACCCGGGGACCTCTCACGGTGCCTTAGGACCTAAAACTACGGTGTGATGCTTCAAGGAGTTCTATTTTACATTTTATTTCATTTATTTTCAATTTGTAAACAACCAACCCCTGTTTTTACCCAAACCTTAAAAATCCAAATTTAATTCACCAATTTTTGCCTTCACTGTTAGTCATTTGTACGAAGAAAACTCATCCCTGTGTTCGACCCTAGACCAGCTATCACTGCTTGATGGCTTGACTACGACGTGGGAGAAGAACAGGATATAATTTTGTTGATTTCGGATCACCCCCTCTTGTAGCGGGGGAATCAAATGGCGCCGTGCTAGGGGATGGTGCCCTGGAGTCATATGTGAAATTGTCAGAACACTTGTGATCCTAAATCACAAGTTTGGTGAATTTCTTTTATATTCATTGTCATTTTTTATTTTATTTTCATTTCAAAAAAAAAAAAAAAAAAGCAGTCTTTGCTTGGGAGTACATTTTTGTGAGTATATATTTATGCTGCGAGGATTACATGTCAGTGGGTTTGGTGTGACCAATGGAAGAGGAAAGCAATACGGTGAGTATTCGGTGGAGAGTAACCTAGGGAATATATGTATTGAGAACTATAGGAACCTTGCATCGTAATCAATGACCTTGGGAGAGAAATCATACCACCTGCATCCATGAGGTTCCACGAGACCAAGGGATGAGTGCACCCTCCTAAATGGTGCCTCCATGATTATACCCTCGACTCCTCAGCCACCACAACCACCACAATTAATTTCTCTAGTTGAGCAGGCCATTCTGGACCTTACCAAACTAGTGGGTGATGCTGTGGCAGAACAAAAGGAATTCAATGCCCAATTGAGCAAAAAAATACATACTGTGGAGAACTCCGTGGACCAAAGATTAAATGGGCTTCAAAGTGAAAAGGATAAGAAAATTGATAACCTGCATTACTCCATTTCAATTCTTGCCCGGCCCGACTTGTTCATTGAGGAGGAGAATGCGGAGGAAGAGTGGCCGACACTATTTTAGGTGAAGAAGCTCGCTCCGGCCACCGGCCGGGAGGATTGAAGGAAGAACCGACGAGAAGATCACGAGGAGGCTGGATGCTTGCAATTTGGTATAGTATATGAGTATGGAAAAAAGAAGAACAAATTCTTCCACTTTGTTGAGTGAGGAAAGTAATGGAAAAGCGGGAAATATCTGAAAACCTACTACCCAAGCCACCACAGCCCACCGCCATCTCTAGACCGAGGTATACCCCGGCCAACAAAGAAACCCAACACCCGCAAAGCAGCCACTCGCTCTCAAGGCTAAGTCCAACCCATCACTGCCGGCCATGCAAAACTTCAACAGATTAGTGGCCTTTGTACAAAACTTTGCCACTACATCAAAAACAATGGCAACCGCCACATCAAGAGATGGCATGTTGGTTGGTCTAGGCCGGTTCGATTTGGAGCACCCGAACCCAGCATTTCGATTCTCCGCTGGCCTCACGCGCTCCAGCGCCTAAGGAAGTGGTTCGGGGGACACAGCCCCCCACTTTTTGTTTTGAACTTTCTCTTGAGTTTATTTTACTTGTAGCGTATTTATTTTACTTCTATAATTTTCTCCTTAGATTTTATCTAATTTTTAGCTAATCTTGTTTTTAGATTACCCTTACTCTTTCTAAATTCCTTCAATTTTTCTTGCATTAATTTTTTGCAATATGTGCAAATTTTACAAATGATAATGAAATCGTTAGTTAGATAAAGAATTCGCAACTATAGCTTAAAATTCTCAAGTAAATCCTAGCGACATGAATTTTCGCTTAGATAGCGAAGTTCTGGTGAAATTTTCTAGCTTAGCGAAATTCCTCGCAACCTAACGAAAAATTCCTATTCCTTTTCATACATACAAAATGTACCCAACAAGTTCCATTTGATTTATTTTATTTTATTTTTATTTTATTTTATATTTTATATATTTAAAAAAACGTTGTTTATATATATATATATATATATAGTAAATAAAATAAAATTTTGTTTTCAAAAAATTTCTTTATTATTATTTTTTATTATTATTATTTTATTTTTTAATTAATTATTTTATTTGATATTAAAAAAAATTTTACATAACAGATTTAAGCTGGGGCGAAATTTTCGCTTAGCTTAGCTTAAAATTCTCGCTATGGGTCCCACTTTTGCCCACCCTGTTTCGCCTATAATTTTTTCTATCTTAAACTTTATTAGGCGTTCTTGGTACTGTTTGAAAGCTAGAGTATGTGCAGAACCAAACATGACAGAAAGAACATTTTTGAGATTATTATGAAAGTGTAATTTTAAAAATGCTCCCACTGATCACTTTTTTCCTCTCTTTTCTTTTCCTAACTTGTTGATTTGAAGCCCAAACGGAGTGAATAAGATGTCGATGGAAAGCTTGCGGTCTCCTATCCAGCAACAGATCAAGCATCTCATCAGATAGCCACCTTCTTCTCAGACTCTTTCTCTGAACCCAGTCCATTTCGACACCGAGATGCTCGTCAGAGAGTTATCAAGGAAGTGGCTTTGGTATTTATTCTTTTGTACTATTTTGTGCAAGCCCATTTAGACAAGCTTTAGTGGCTTGTTGGTTCCCTTTCTATAAACTCATATACTATTATATTGCATTGTTCAAACTTGATCCATTGCACCTAAAATTTTTGTTTTGTTTAACCTGTTGGAAATCTTCAAATCTCAACAATTTATTGATGCTGATTTAACAAAAGAATATGAATATTTAAAGGAATTTTATTGATTTACATTTTTCTTCCACCTTTAGCTAACCACACACGTAGCACATTAGGTTTTAATGATAAATAAAAACCCAACCTCCTTTACTTTGCATAACCTACCCTAGTTTCATTGGACCATTTTATTACAGGTTAAGGACCCTCAGAGCAAGCACGTTTTCGAGAAAAAAAGAGAAAAAGAAAAGAAAAAGAAAAGAAAAGAATAAAAATTGCAATGCTTTCGCCTTGAAACTGAGCAACTGAGGGTATATATGGAGAAAGCCTTTAAAGCCCGTGCCCTAAACTCACTCGGTCGGGAGTCGCGACTTAGTGTTCAAGCATAATGGGTGGATGGGTAGAGCGAGCAAGTTTAGTGATGGAGTCTCGAATTCATTCAAGTCCCGGTGAAACCCAAGAGTTTGGGGTCGAAAGATCCTTATGACTTGGTGCCCTAAGCCTTAATTGGGAGTCAGCCAGGTAGATCCTCATGGACTTTGTGAGGTTTATTTCTCAACATTGCACTTACAACACAAAAAGAATTGTGGAATAAGAGGCGGTCCCGATTCATATTTTAGGCTGGTTAGCATGCCAGTCGTGTAGTAGCTAGGTTGGGGGAGAGGCTTAGCAGCCTTATTGTTGAGAGCCGGAGCAAATAAATACTTAGATTTTTTGTGAAGTCAGTTGATTCACCAAGAAGGAGGCTCTTTTTGTTGGTTTTAATAGATCTAAGCAAATGAAAACATGGTAAATTTTAAAATTTACATAAAATAATTGTATGGCCAAGATCTATTATTAAGCATATAGATTTAATAACATTGAAGTATTCATTACATACCTTTTGATACGATTATGAACAAACGATCAAAACAATTTTTCTTCTCAAAGACTACTGATCTTCCTCACCGTTTTTCCAATTATCAAACAAGCGCGGGCGCCTTACGAATATGTAAAAGTAAAAATACGCTTTTTCTTTTCAACACATGAGAGAATAATAAATTTTGTGTTGTTTTTCTTAGGTTTTTGTCTCACAAAACACCCTTTATAGAACTATCAAAATATCTTTCTAATACAAATATATATCTAATTAAATTATCTAATAACTAATTATATTTACATATTGAAAACGCCAAATATTTGATTAGATAATATATATATATATATATAAATAATAATATTCTGATATAATCAATTATATATATATATATATATATATATATATATATATATATATATATATTATTTAATGAATAAATAATCATATTATTTAAGAATTATTTAATTATCAATTAAACAACTATTATTTACACTTATAATTAATTCATAATTAATTAGTTTTACAACATTTGTAATGGCACAAATATATAATCTCAGTACATTTTTCCCTGCTTATATATTAATTTCTAATTTTAGGAATTCAAGAATTCTAAACTTATACTAAGGGTCTTTATGTTCAATATATTTATAGAGATGGCAGTGGACTCATGGACCTCCATAATTTCTCAAGCTCCAATAAATTCCTTGATAATTAATTAAACCCTTTAATTAATATATCTAATTTATTAACTTGTTACTCCACTATAAACTTGAACAGACTTCTTGGAAATTAAAGAACAAGCACTCAAAAGAAAACTTCTTGAATAGTCCATTGATATAAACTATTACATATAAACAACTCCGAGAAGAGTTCATACCAGGAGCCAGGCGCGCATCCAAGTAACCCCAATTACATCTTTATCCTGAGTTCCAATACCTCTAATGAACAATAAATTAATCATATTATGAATTGAGCGCTCTATTGTTCAAGACCGAATTGTCACCAAGAGAATGAACTATTTTTTCGACTTATAAAGGAATGATTCTTTATCTTATTTAACATTCCTACCATTTACTCTATTATGTTTCCAATATACAAGGTTATAGTTTACAATATATTATAAACCTTCGAGCAAATCAAGAAAACACAATATTAAATATAGAGTCCTGTTAAAACTCGTGGGATTGTGATCGCTCATATAGACCATTTGCATAAATATATTTCTATAATGCAATGTATATTATTAGAATTAATATATTGACCGTCCTCGTTTACATATAACTATTATATAAAGTACCCATTAAAATGTCACCACACAATACCGATCAATCATCTCATTCTTTAATGGTAATGGACCGTACTAATAATTTTGCATAATTAAAGACCTAAACTTTAATTATTAATTACATACCTATTTTGATTATTATTCTTAAACTTAATCCTCTCGTATAACACACTTTGTATACTCAAGTCATAAGGTCACATTAATAATCAAGGGAATTTCATGATATTTTCTAAAATATTACAATTAATACATGCAAGCATAACATGAATGAATATTATTTTTATTTAGATATTCAAAGAACAAATTATAATTTTAATTTGCTTTAGGGAAAACTGTCTTAACACTTTTGATACTCAATTTTGTATGGCATTCATTCTCTCATGATAGTTGTTTGACAAGGGTTTGATGATTCTTACTTAGGGTTAGGCATTACTCATTCACAACCTTTTTGAAATATAATTTCTGTAACATAATTTTGTTATCGTTTTGTATGCTCTTTCTTTATTTCTTTCATCAAGATGACCAGCAATGTATAGGTTGGGGGTGATTAGTGCCTGCAAGTGCTATTTTGAACCCTGGCTTATTATAGGTTTTGGAGTGCTTTTGTGTACCAATTGTCAATTAACCTATTTGGTACACATTAAGGTCCCTACTATTGCAATGACGCATTTTGTGGCAAATTTGCGCATGAGCCAATTATGCCGGAAATGGCAGGTCAATCCAAGCACTAAGAATTCTAGTCAAATCCCGCATTTAAATCAAAGATCAGAAGGAAAGAAGAGCAAAATGTGAAGAAAACATCACCAAAATGATTCCTCGTTGCACTGCTCGCCTCCAACAAGACCGGCCCTCCGCAGCCCTGCTCTCCCGCATTTCACGCTTGTTATTTTTGCAGAAGCTTTTGGTTTTTCTCCTTTCTACCTTTGTTGTAATCACTTATGTTTGGATTGTATGGTATTTCACTTGGTTTGTAAGGCTACATAAGCCATTTAGATACACCGTCAGAGACACTTCTTTTTTCCCCGTACTTAAAATTGGTGGCCTGGGCTTCTCCTGCGCCTTTTCATTTTCTCCTTTTCGGTTGCCAAACACCCTTTGATGATGAAAATCAAAGGATGGTTATTAGACGTTTCCTCCTTGGGCATGAGGGCCATCGGGCAACGTTTTAAGGCATATTTTCGCTCTCGCTTCACGCAATGATTTTGCATTTTGTTCCTACGGTAACCTAGGTTTAAAGCTCTTGATGCAGTTCTTTGGCCAATACTTTATGTGTTTCTTGTAATCCTGTATTCTTAGATTTAGATACACCGATATCCATTAGTTGCCTTTATTACAGCACCTGAGGTAGGTTAAGGGTCGATTTCAACTTTTGTGTTAAATCTCTTAAACATGCTCCTAAAGGTGTGTATTTGGCAGCTGGGGTTCAATGGATACTTCTCAATCAGATTCACCGGCGCCTAGTTAGTTGTCTCCTATTAGTTGCGTATGGTAGGTTTTTACGTCTAGAACTATAAATGTTATATAAAATGCTTTCTATCAAAAGGAAATTATGAGGCTTAGTTTAGTTAAATGAAGATCCTAGCTCGAGAGACAGACTTACATGTCATCCTCCCCAACGCGAGAAAATGAACCCGGGACCTCCCCGCTGCCCTAGACCCAAAACTCGGCCCAATGCTTCAAGGAGTTCTATTTGCTGCATTTTATTTCATTTATTTTCAGCCTAAACAACCACCCTCCGTTTTTAACACCCAAACCTAAAAATCCAAATTTAATTCACCACTTTTGCCTTCACCGTTAGTCATTTGTACGAAGAAAACCCATCCTGTGGTTCGACCCTAGACCATCATGCCAAGAGTTTGACTACGTAGGGAGTGAACCTCAGATATACCTTGTTGATTCTGATCACTCCCATCAGGCACGACCAAGAGGAACTCTACCATCATGAGCTACAAATGTGTAAATTTTTCCTGCTGGCTTGTTCAGTGAGACCGGCATTTTAGAAATTCTGCCCAGCCTTCCTCACCCTTACGGTTCTGCCTTATTGCATTTAGCCACCCTTGCCTTGTCCTTAGGTCATGGAAAGGCTAACTTAAGGAGTCTATATGTCCATCGACCTTCTTGAAAGTCAGGTAAAACTTCCTCAAACCCCTTATGATCGTAGCGGGCTTTCATTCTCCATGCCATGAATGTTGGGAGTAGAGGCACCAAGCAAGGCTTCAACGCCACCCTCAATGTAAGAATGATAATGAGCACTCACCCCAGGTGCGTGATCCCCGCGGATCGGCGCTGGGGCTCCTAGGCACTCCGCTTTGTCGCTCATCCCGTGGATGATCACTTTCAAAGACTGTGGAGGATCAATTTCGCCCTCGTTTCGTGCAAAGAGTCACCCTTTCAAGCCTACTCATAAAGAGTACCTTATCCCATCAGATAAATCGTCATGTGCACACTATAATTAACAAGAAACAACCAAACAAACTAACAAAGGGTTATACAAATCAAAGCAACAAAACCGAATGCAATGAAAAAAAAAAAAATTAAAACTTATAAAGGAATTGCAAGGAAAAAAATGATAAAATCAAAAGGGAATGAGATTTTACCAACTTGTGATATGAGAATCACAAGTTCAATACTTCTATCTAATTGTGGCACCATCCCCTACATCCACGGTCATTTGATTCGTACTACAAGAGGCAAGAACTATCAACAAAGACTTATCCTAGGTGTCCTACTTCCAGGTTACCGCAAAGATACGGCTTCAGGGTCGCACACGGATGGGCTTCGTGAAATGAGAAGTGGGCTGAGTTGAAATGGTATTTCCTCGACTTAGGTTTCGTTCAAAAAAACAATGGTCGGATGGTGGTCAGAACCGAATATAAATTAAAGGAAAATTTAGAAAAGAACACTCCTTGAAGTCTGAATACCAGGATTGGATTTTGCTGTGTATTCATGCCCCTGCGTTTGCGCCTCCCTCGCTGGGGATATTAACCCACAGTCAAGCCTCCCAAACCTGATCTGATTCGGGCAAAGAAAAACCTAACCCTAAATTACTCCCTCATGAGATATGGAATTCAAAGGAGCACCAAGTCCCTAACAGAGTGCAAATGGCCTCAAAGGCACAACCTTACAAAGAACTAATAAGATAACTAAGTGGATGACAATGATCTAAGATTAAGTATCCACCGGGAACCACAAAGCTACAAATACACATTAGCTAGGCCGGATCTGTGTCAAACTGTGAGTGGAGAGATGTGTGGAGCTTAATGCCTAGTAAATGCAGCAGATAAATGAGAGGGCATGAAAACTTCTACCTCCACTTAAAGGACCTCCTCTTCAAGGAAAGGGGGCGAGCTGCCATACCTTGGCTTGTCAGTCACTAAGGCATGCTCGGGTTGCCGAGAAAATGAAAGAAAATGGAACGAAACAAGAGAGAATAAGAGGTATGGAGAACTAGAAAAGAAAGATTAACCGAAAAGATTGATTAATTTCTGACGGATACAAATGCAAGAGGCTTATATAGCCTTACAAATGTGAAATACCAAAATGCCTAAAATATATATGATTACAATAGGGACAAAATGGTAATTAAACAAACGATGTCGTTTGGAATCTAAAATATTGGAAATGATTATATGCAAAGGAATTTATCTATCATATTTAAATTCGCCATGATAGCGAAATTCATCATAGAGAAAATATACAGAGAAATAAACCAAACTTTCGCTATGTTATCAAGAACTGCCATGATAGCGGTGGTCGTGCATAATAAAATTTCCTCATTGACTGATAAATTTTCGCTATGGTTGCTAATTTGCAACCTGCGAAATTTTCGCAATGCATAGCTTAAAATCGTTTGCCCTCACCGCTTCCCCCGCTTTGCTCTACATTCATCATCATTTCCACTTTGACATTTCTTCATTTGTTGATGAAATCACCGCACCTCAAACATTCCAGTTATCAAACACGACATCAAACTGAAATTATTGGCCGAGGCCTCTGCAAAACCCTAAAATTACCAAAAACGAACTAAACTAACCGGCATACTATGGACCTGCACATGTCAATTGTTCACCATGATTAGGTGAGCGCCACTAAATCCTATCTTGCAATAGGGATCCAAAAAAACAGCACCCTCAGGCACTAATCAACTTCTCAAAGGTCTCAACCCTAAGCTCAAAATCATTATCAGCATGCATTATAATGAATGAATATGATGCATTCAATTCAAACGCCACTCTAGTCAACAAGTGCAAGAGTAGAAACGTACCTTGCATATCCGGCCGTCAGAGGCCAAAATGCTAGCATTTTAAGACTTTCATTCCTAAGATAATCTCGCCTCATATGCTCAAAGCCGGGCATAATGAAATACTTATTCATGGCTCACCTGGAACTTCTACTGCGAACCAGGCTCACTCTACTACAGCCAGAAGATGGTGGTCTCTTTTTCCTGACAGATTCACTTATAGCAGATAGAGTATACATGGGTTGTAGAGTGATTATTGAGGGCCATGAGTTTATGGCCAATTTGGTATTGTTGGACATCCTGGACTTCGATGTGTTATTAGGGATGGACTGGTTGTCTCGGCATCACGCCAACATGGATTTCGCTTCAGAGTTAGTTAAGTTCAGAATTTGGGAACCAGAGATTACTTTTTTGCGTAAGGAAGATATTGTCTCTTTAGGCATGATGTCTGTAATGATGGTCAGAAGATGCTCCGGGAAGTCATATCCTGGGTATTTATCTATGTAGTTGAGGTGAGAGAGAGGATGATGGAGACCGAAGATACTTTAGTCGAGAATCTCCTGAAGTGTAAGTCAGATGATCTTCCAGAGTACCCCGCAGAGAGATTGATTTTCTCGTGACGAGTTAGCCCCCGATGTAACCGATTCGAGAGCTTCTACAGGATGGCTCCCCAAGTAGACCAAAGAATTTAAGGTGCGATGGAAGAAAGGGTCAATAAGGGGTTCGGCCGTGACCGAAAGCACACTCGGGAAGCACCATTTGTGAAGAAAAAGGACGGAAGCATGCGATTATGTAGGCTGATTACAAAGAGCTGAACAAGGTAATAATACGTGAATCGAAGATCCTCTTCCGAGGATTGACGATCTTTGATCATACAAGGAGCCAAGGTATTCTCCAAGACGATTTGCGTCGATATCATCGCTAAGAGTGTTCAGTGATGAGGATGTTTCAAGACAAAGATTCAAAACACGGTAATGACATTTTGAGTTTCAGTCATGCTATCACCTACAAAATGCCCCGCACCCGCTGCGAGATCTCATGAATAGGATTTTCGTTTTCCATTTAGATCGCCGTGGTTATCGTTATCGATTTATACCGATCTATTCGGGCAAAGGGGAGCAGCGAAATCACGCGTGAAAGCACTGGCGACAGTTTCACAAACATTGTAAGAACACTGCATGCCAAACCCGCAGTGTCACTTTGGCTCGACGCGTTGCGCCGGGACAAATAGTTTCGCAAAGGGTCTTAGTGGATCCGCATAAAGGTAGAGCTATATTGAATTAGAACCTCCATCGAGTGTTAGTAGATAAGGAGTTTTCTCTCTGGTTTCAAGGTGGTAATACCATAAGTTCATGAGGATTTAAGATAGTCGCGACCTTGACTGATTGACAAGGAAAGAGGAACCGCTTTATGGCCGATACCACAGTTTCGATGAACTGAAAGGAGATTGACCTTTGACTCCAAAGATTTCACACTCCAACAAAGGTGATGGCTTTATAAAGAGACAGATGCTCTAGCGTGGTCCGGCCAGTATTACCTGCATGACAAGGTGATTTCCATATGTCTAGGCAATCGAAGAAGCATGAACATAATTATCCCACACGACCTGAGCCAGTCGTAGTATTTGTCTCTCTATGATATATGTAATTACTTATAATGGAGGCCTGTAGGATTTTTTTACGGATCATAAGAGCTATAAGATCTACACAGTAAGGAACCGAACATGAGACAAGAGGAGATGGATTTAATCAACATCATGATTATGAACAACAATGAATATCATCCTCGAAAGGCGAACTGGTAGTAGATGTTTAAGAGAGACCCATGAGTTCATTTCACTTAGGTCATGTATCTTCCTCGACCTGATAGAATATAGTCCTGGGTGTGAGATCGAACCGACAGATTCAGAGCACTGCAGTCATATCTTTATGTACACCATGTACATAGAAAGGACAGAGAGTTTATCCAGATCCACGTATGAGTGAAGCTGAGGTAAGGAGATTCTCGGCAACGAGGGATTTATCATTGAGAGATGATACCGTGGTCATAGGATGAGGTTGGTAAAATTGTGATGTAGGTGATGTGAGGAGAGAGATTGCTGAGGAAGCTCCATTCCTCCGTCGCTTATGCTATTCATCCTAGGCTATTGAAGATGTATCATACCTGAAAGGAACACCACTGTGGCAGCATAAGAGGATATTGCAGAGTTCGCCTCCCAGATGTCTCACACGTTATAAGCTGTAATCGAAGCCAGTGAGGACTAATACAAACACCTCAGATCCCTTGAAATGGGAGAATCCACTATAGATTTTGTGGTGTGACCTACTGCTGTCGAGTGGCCATGATACGACATGTGGGTGATCAGAGACGTGACCGATCAAATCTACCTCCCATTTCCTACCCTATCAGAATAGGTGATTCATTGGATAAGCTGTCAGCTCCAATTATAATGCTAGAGAGATTATCGATCGCATGGTACGCCAGCTCCGTTGTTTTGTGATGTAGATCCTGGCGGCTTCAATTCTCACGGCCGTGGCCCGCTTACGTAATGCCCTCGCACTGTGATCATTTCCTCAAAGACGGCTTTTCATCCATGATCGGATGGCCAATCCGAGAGGACTATACAGATTAGATAGATATGTTGTGGCTGTGTTATGGAGCTTGAGGAGCCTGACACCCATCTACCCCTAATGGAGTTTGCATACAATAACAAATATCGTGCCAAGATTGCATGTCCCCCATGAGGCTCTTATGACGGAAATGTCAAACCTAGTCTATTGGAGATGAGGTAGGCGAAGGAAATTAGTAGGTCCAAAATTGTCCAAGTGACTTGTGATAAGACCAGCAGGTGAGATCTTAATGCACAAGATCACAGAAAAGCCAAAGAATAATCGTAGGGACCAGAGTTCGAGGTAGGATATGGTATTGAGATTTCCATGAGGCATACTAAGATTTGGGAATGGAAAGTTTGAGTCCATGCATACTGGACCACAGATTGTTGAGAGGATTGGGGAGGTGGCATATCGATTTGGAGTTTCCATTCAATTGATCAGATCACATGTTTTCCATGTTTCTATGTTCGCAAGTATATACCACCCTTCACATGTATTGACAGAGTAACTGGAAATACAGAGAATTTGACATAATGGCGAGGAACTGCAGTAGATCCTCGACCGCGAGAGTGTTCTCAAGGCAAGAACAAGACTATCCCGCCAGTGAAGGTATCAGGAGGAGTCATACAAGAGGAATCTACACGGGAGCGCGAGAGTGTATGAAGAGGCATTATTCTGAGTCCTGATCAGGGACAATGTTTTAATTTCGAGGACGGCTTTATGTTGAGGGTGACAAACCCCAACCCTCGATTAAATGTTATACGCAGTTTTTTAACCGATTGAGGTCAATATAGAACGATGGTAGATTAGAATTTCTAACATCTCTGACGCCACTGGGGTATAAAGGAAATTTTTTTGAAAATTTTCACCGATGCCCTAAACGAATAGTAAATTTTTCATTACATCCATTTTATATTACAGAGAATTTAAGAAATTTCAGCCTTATGACTTTGAACTGAGATGAAGAGAATTTGATATTTATGAATAGTGATTTCCTGACCAAATTTAGAGTCTGTATTGTTCTTTCTAAATCAATAAAATATCAAAATGTCCCAAATAACCAGAGTCTAACGAACTGAAACGGAGCGGAACGGAGTCCGTTGATAGTTTTAGGCGATCCGAACGTAATTTTGATAATAATACGCTATTGTTCAGATTTCGGATTTTAATGATTTTAAATCCGATTTCGGTGATTTAAGTCGAACTAATGTGAAGGATTTAATTACAATATTTCATGGTCAATTGAGTTTAGACTAATTACGATCATTTTTGACACTTAATCTAGCATAAAGATAAGGTGAAACCGAGATAAAATCATGATAAGGGAGATATTTTCGAGCCAATCAAAATCTTTCTTAATGGCTAAGCATGATAAAATATCGCAGTAACGGACCAATGAGATTCCAGTGGCTCAAATGCAATTTTAAGAGCCAGAGGTTAAAAGCTTAGCTAGACTTACGGCTTGGCAAGTGTGAGGGTCAAATTAAATTCAAAAGTTGAACTTTGCTCAAATAGAGGAGGGCTCGGCCATGAGAGAAAAGAGAGAAGAAAAGAGAGAAAAGAAAGGGAAGAAAAGAGAAAGAAGGAGAAAACCAGAGGCCAGATGGAGCAGGTAAGATGTGATTTTTCTTCTTCTTCAGCTCTTCAAGTGATTTCAAGTGGCAGCAAGAGAAAGCCATGTCCCAAGAAACAAGTGCTCTCAATGGTAAGCTGGATTTTAATGTTTTTCATGCCTACGCTTTGGATTTTTGTATGGATGTTAGACCAGTATTTATGATTGAATCATGACAGATTTTGATAAAATTGAGAAAGAAATGATTAGATTAGGGTTTAAAATCAAGTGGAGGGAAATGGGTTTAGGGGTTTATGTTAAATCGTATGATATGTTGAAATTGGTTAGGATTTGGGTGAAATTGAGGTATAAGGCATTGGATTTGAGTGATTAGAGTGAAGAAATAAGAACAAAATAATATGGTCAGCATATCTGCCAAAATGGAAATAGAGTTAAGGTAGTTTGGTACTCTATGTGTTTTAGTGAATCTAACTTAGAAATGCATTGAATTGGTTAGAAAGAAAAGGACGGAATTGAGGGCATTAAGATCATGTTGTAAAGTAAATGGAATGGTGTCAAAATTCTGTAAAACCCCGTTTTGTTTTGCTATAGATTGCTAGAATCATCCAAATGAATTGCTTCCAATGGTAAAGAACCAAAAGAGATAGGGATACAATGTGTAGAAGGAATCAAGAGTAAATTGTAATCTAAGGCTCCCAACACGACTGAAATGTGAGCTCGTAGCTCATTGATTTTGCTCGCTTTTGGGTATGGTTGTAGTGTTTTGGCCATAATTTGAGTTTCACTCATCCAAATTATTTTCATTCAAAATTATGTGAAAATGGACATTGCATTTCTAGGGAATAATTATCTTAGCGAAAGTTCATAATGGTAACTCAAAAGTTCCCATAAAAATTTATCAAAGAGGAGCTAGGTAGATTCTGCTCGCCAAATTTGGAGTCATCTGAGATGTAAAATACAAATAACTTGAGTTTTGGTGATCAAACTGCATCTAAATGAGAAGAAAACATAGAACCATAGCCTAAATGATAAAGAAACTATTTAATTTATGGAGTTAAGATCCTATAACCACATGTCAGTAGGTGATTCAGTTGAAAGCAACCAAGTTAGCATCAAAAAACATGTTGTAACTTGAAGTTATGTGGTTAAGGGCTTTAGAGAAGGAATTTAAATTGAAAATTTAAAGAGATGTCATCGATATATAAAAGGACTGACTGGATAGCTCTACAATTTTGAAGACCGTTTGAAAACACTTTTGAGTCATAAAGTCTATAGAGTATTATGGTACACACAAATGAGTGGGTTTTTTTAGTGCTCAAGGGTAATTGTTCATTTGGCTTTAAATGAATGTATGGTGGATTAAAATGGAAGCAGACAATGTAGTTGTGGCTTTCTTTGAAAAAGGTGAAATGACTATCGGACGGGAAGTGTTGGGATTGAGCGGTGAACTGTGAGTGTAAACCCATTTTGAAAATTGAGCTTTAAAGTGAAAGATTTTTAAATGTTAAATGAAAATTTAATGTAAATGTTTATATATGTATAATAAATATGTATGTATATGTTAAGGCATTATGAAAGTTTAAAAATATGTAAAGAATACATGTTTGAATGATAAAGTAAAGAATTAAATGATTTATAACGATTAAGAATGCTTTATCATTACTCCTAACCCTATATGACCGCATGACTGATATCTAATTTGCGTACTTTAAGCTGTGTAAGGATTTATAAGAGGCGCTACTAACTATGTATGAAATGTGTTTAGAGTAATATCTCAAGTGATAGCAGCAGGAATGGAACCCATGCAGTTGAGCTCTTCACAGCATAGTGGTTATAGATCGGAATGATTTGTCCTCACCGCCAAAGATCCAAACGTTGCCGTGTTTGTCCCTGGGGGTTCCATCGTAAAGAAAGAAATAAAGAAAGAAAGAAAGTTTAAGGCATAAATTGATTTTTTTTTAAATGTATAAGTATTTATTACTTTGATATATATCGAAATGTTTGTCTAAATGAATGACACTCACTGAGCCTTTAACACTCTTTTTCTCGCCCGTTTCAAAACATTTTTAGACTCCAAGACAGTGGTCGGGTAGACATCCCTCCGCGTGCTGAGCTTTCCAGCTTAATGAGGAGACGAGACGTGAACCGCATTGTATAAATATTTTAAAGGCTAGATATTATGTTGAATATTTTGTCATGTATATATATAAATGTATATATAGTTTGAAAAGGAACTACGGTGGGCTTTGATCCTCGTCGACGATAGATGAGGCGGTCGGCTTAAGCTCCACTTTGCCTCAACTTTTTTAATGTACGCGCATTAATTGAAGAAGGTTTGAATAAGCTGATGATTTGAAGTAAATAAATGTATATGTATGTATATTGTGTTTGATCGGGCCGTGGACGAGAGTCCTATTGCATGGAAGTAGAAAATTTAAGTTTAGGCGTTGTTAAATGCTTTTATCAAAGTTTTGTAAATTTAGTGAAAGTCCGACAAACGAGGAAACTCCGCCCATTTTCCGAAAATCTAAGTGTTTGAAAAACATATATATGAGTATATATGTTACTCACTTCACTTCCGCATTATTTTCTAAAGATATGCTAAGGATTGTAAAAGGGGTTCGCTCCATGGATTTGAATTGACTGTTTTTATAAAAGTTTCTATATCCGCTGAGGTGCCAGGAGGTCCCCTGTTCGAGGTTAATCCGAAATGATCTTCAATGGATACTCCTTGTTGAAAAGAATTGTGGCTTCCAGCCTTGATATGTCCAAGATCCCTAATGAGAAAGAACAAATGTCCAAAGTACCTTTACTCCAATGTTGCTGTAGTTTGATATGTAATGATGTGCAAGGCTCAGATATGTAAGGTTACGCTTATCGCTGTATGTATCAACTAATCTGTGTTCAAAATATTGGACATGTTGAAGAGATTATTGAGATATTTGAAAAGAACATTTGATTATGTTATGTGCTACCGTGGGAAGGATTTGTGCTTATGGGATATGTAGATAAAAGACTGGGAGGCGATCTCGATCACACGCATTCGACTCTTTTTGATATGCATCATTAATGATTGCTAATTTCATTAAATACAAGAGGCAATCATATAGCTTTATCTACCATGGAGGCCGAATATGTAGTGTTCTCAGCCATACAAGAAGCAAGCTTTGCTAAGAAGATTTTTGTAGCACTTAGAAATCATCAAAACAACATTTGAACCTATGACGAATTATTGTGATTGTATGGCTACGTTAGCTTATGCTAAGGATTCAAAGTAACAGGGAAAGACCAACATATCCAGATCAAATATATTTTTTTCAAAGACATGATCCCACAAAATGAAGTGGTTCTAAGACACATTCCTATGAGTAAAATTGTAGCGAGATCATTTGCAAACCAATACGATGGATGCATTTGCTGACATGAAAAATCCTAGGCTTATGTAGGGAGATGATTAATTTGTACATATTGACAAACCATTTATATTTTGTACAATAAATGAGAAGCATTCACCGTTCGCTTATTTTAGATTTTTTTTTTTGTGAATGTGTTTGAAATGCTATTGCTAATTCAATGAAGTATATTTGGTAAAATTGATTCACTCTTTCACGCAGAGTAATTGAATCTAAACGCTATAGTGAAAGCAGTAGAAATGGAACAAAGATTGAGATTGACTAGACCTGATATTGCCACACAGGTCTCGTTGATGAAATCAAGATGAGATTCTACACATATGAATTGATGAATTCCTTCCCCACGATCATGTGTCTATTTAGAATTGAATTATGAAACTTGTTTTAGCATTGTGAATGTCACGGACAAAAAGTTTCACATTGTAATATCGAGAAGTGACAATACTAAGACTCATATAAGATGTTGTGCCTTTTATAATAAGATCAGGCATACACTTTTTAATTTTTTGGCAAGAGAAGAGTTACTCGCCATAGTATGCATTTCATACTACGTGTGCTAGGCGACCAAGTTTGGAAGCGGGAAGTGGATCCCTACTTCTTCAGTATGCTTAGTACCAAAAATCCCTAGATACTTAGGATTTCATTTTTCCTTACCCATATGACTTTTGACTATGTCATGATGTGATGAGTTAATGTTAGCTTATCTTAGGATGTATCTCCTTACTCATGGGAATATTAGTTATTCTTAAGGAGCATTGTGAGCAAAGGTGAAACAAAGTATTATTTTCTTATACACTCATTATTTGTATTCATTCTCCGGAGTTATTTAAGCTTAATAGGCTTGATAGCAGAATAAATAATTATGAAGAAAGGTTTGAGTATGGATTCTTGAGAGATTGAATAATATTTGATCATGTACATTTAAGAGAAAAATAGCAGGGTAAATAAGCACTTCTTTTCCTTTGAGGGGTGATGTATATATGGCCAGCGTAAGGTTTACATTGAACTCCACCAACATTGTGCTTTAGGTCGCACAGTCCGTTCACTTGCATGAATTATTCTTTGTTTAGATTATTAAGATGATGTTTGTGATGAGCCAAACGCAACATGGGCAAGTGCGAGATGTTGGATTATGGGCATGGGTCGCCTAAGTGGGATTGACCCGACCCGTAATCCATGAGGTGCAATCCTTTGGATGTCTCCCTAAGGGTTAAGTTCACCTAAATATTAATTTTCAGGACACCTTATGTATTAAAAAAAGTTTTTCATACAAATTTCTTGTTTAGTACCATCTCTCTAATTCATCATGGAGAATATTCAAACGGAAGAATTTAATTCATACTATGGATTCCAAGTACGGATTTTGTTAATCCGTTTCTTGCATGAAGCGTGAGACCGAGGATCCGCTCAGCAAATAAGATGCGGCGTTTGCAGCATAAGTAATCATGTTTTCTTGCATACCAAAATGGTGTTCTCAGTGTTTTCAAAAACAGAAATCAAACATGGCCTAAGACTCGATTTTGATAGTGTTTTTTTATAACTTGGTTATGAAATAGAAAACAATTATTTTTAGAATTTTAAAATAAGAGTGGTTGGCCAGATGTTTCCAAAAGATAGTTAAAAAAACATGTTTTAATAATTGTTTTATTTTACAAGACAACGCCTTAACTCTACTTTATAGAATTTTATTATATTAATATGAAACAAATTGAAGTTAATTTTTATCAAAAATAAATAGATTTGAAATTATGTATAGGGTTCATAATTTTTTTATTAATAATAAAATATGCATTTTATTATAATTTACCAAAATTACAATTAGATACAAATAATTCAGTACATATTTATTAGAGTCAAATAACTACTTCATTGCTTAATTTCAATCAGTAAAGTAAATATAATTTTAAAATAATTTTATTTATTTTTAATTAAAAATATATACAATAACTCCTAATATATGAATAAAAGAATATGTAAGGCGAAGGACCTATATAACTTTTTTTTGAAAAGTAAATAATTTTATTAATATCAAACTGTAATCGTCGATAGAAACACAAATATAAATGCCACAAAAACCATAAGGATGAAGCTTGATTACTTGGTTAATAGTATAATAAATTATTTCAGAAAGCTCTGAATTTGATATCTGTGTATTAAAATCATATGGCTACTTTATTATCTTTAATAGATCAAATATGGGTTTTGCCTATGAAATTACCACACATAAATAAAACGTCATAACAAGACTACAAAAAGTAAAATATTGTAACAAACTGACATAAAATAAATACACTTAATAAGGTGACATAAAACCAAATATGCAACAGGTGACTAAATCAGAAAAAACTAGAGATAAACTCAACTTATGTATATAAAGAAAGAAATATTTCATTGAAGAAATAAATTAGTAGAAATAGATATAAATGAATGATTTTATAAGAAAAAAAATTTATCAAAATTCTCCTCATTGCTTAAGGAAGATAGAAGGACTAGAAAATAAAAGTTAGAGAAAAAAGGATGGTATTTAATTCGAGAGGATTTATTGATGAGTTAAAATAGGGCCTATATAACTTAGAAACAAGTTCATCAAGAATCCTTTTTCTTGTATTTATAAACTTTTCCTTACCGATTAGTAGAGGATGTGACACTGTCATTATAGTTTGAGGTTTCATATATTTCTTTTGACATTTGGAGCAGTTTTCCCATGATGGATGAAGGGAAGTTTGAGAAAAATAATATAAGTCAAAATAAATCTAATAAAGCATGATGAGAAAAATAATCTCAATTTTAGTGTAGTTTTCTTCATATAGGCTTTCAATTATGATGAACATTCGAGAAAGAGTAAAAGTGTATATTTAAAGGCCTTTCCGTTACAAAGTCAAAATTTTCAAAGTCTTAGAAAGCGTCTCTTATCTCTTGAACATTTTCGATCTAAATTCAAAATTTTCAAAAATTATGAACGTGTTTATTCAAAAGACACTTTCAGTTTAACATTTCAACATTTTAGAAAGTGTCTCTTTAAGAGACAATTAAATTCAAAGTTTTCAAAATTTTATAAAATATTTAACAGAGTATTTCCAGTTTAATTGATGTATTACTAAGAAAAGACTCACGAGGCGCCTAGGCAACCGTGATGCCAAGCGGCAGTGGCATCGCCACTTTTATAGCTGCTTCCAACATCTTCACACCACCCCCTTTATAGGCTTGTGTGTGATAACCCCAGACCTGCTCTTCTTAAAGTTCATCGTATGTGTTTCTTCTAGTTTTTTTTTTTTTTACGGTTTTCCCACAGGCAACGAGCGATTATTTCATCCTCAAATAGCTAATAAATCCTGCTCCTCCTTCCCCATTGTGGGTTAAGCTCTCTGATCTACACTTCCATCTAGGACCTCTTGTCTGACCTTAGCCATCTAGATCAAAACCAATTTTGACTACAACCATAAATTCAAAACGCCAAAATTGGAATGAAAAGAAAAGAAAACGGGAAGCCATATCACCATACATCAAAATGACATCGATTATGGTTTGATGGTTGGCAAAGGCTGGAAACTAAGTGCCACATAGCATGTGGTCAAAGTTCAAGCTGTTCTGAGAGTTCTTCAGTAGAGAATCAATTAAAATGAAAGTTAGTATATTTATTTGTAATTTTTCAAGATTCATCTACAAAATTTGAGATTTAAAAACGATATTTTCCCCTAAGTTGTATATATAATGGAAATGGATTTTTTTCTATATTTTATTTTATTTTATTTTTGAGCTGTAAAAATAATTTATTGATTAGCCCAGCAATAAATGATAGAATCAATTATTCAAGAAAATGTATAGAGGATGAAACCAAAATCAAATTAATAATATATAATGTGATTTGGCCTCTGTTTAATAGTTGGCCTCTAGCGTTTGATATTCTTATTCTGATAAGTACATGATTGATTTTTCGACGTGTTAGACCAATTGATTTGATTTAATGTACTCTTATCAAAGCTTTCTTCAATCTAAATACGCCCTTTTGGCCGATAAACATCGCGCGAGAGCCAGATGCTGAGGATGGCCAATCGCAACGCGTGCGTGAAGCGGCGAGCCAATGCGTGCTTGGCGTGAGGCGGTGACCAATGCGCGCGTGCCGTGATTATTAGATCGAAAAAACAAATTAAACGCAAATATGTGGAATAGCGGCACATTGGAAAAATATGATGAAAAAAGAAGTATAGAAGGGTGATTTAATAGCAAGAATACGTACAGAATAGTGCCTTGGTGAAGAAAAGAAATTATGAAAAGAAAAAGTAGAACAGAAACCCACCTGTAGATCTTAACTCTCCCTCTTCGTGTTGGTTGCGTCAGGGCGCTGTTACATGATTAGGGCTGAGCGGGAGACCGTAAGGAGGAAGGAAGGAAACAAATAAATCTCTCCATGTATAAACCCAATTCTGGTTTATCTGGTGAGAATCTTACAGTTGCCTTATACTGCATGTATTTATTCTGAAAAACATTGCATACTCTGCCATTATGAGTCCAACATAATCACATGTTCCCAAAAATCACTTTTAGCAAGAGGAAAGCTCTCATCTAAATCATCTCCATCATCCCTACATGGGAAAGACAAAGAGGATAACTTTTTCCACGACTTCTTATTTCCATATTCTTTCATTGCCCAAATTTCATGATAACCGAAACCACACACACACGGGCATCCTCCCAGAACCCTCAGATAAGAAACTGGTGATACCTGAGTTATGTCAGGCAATGGCATCTTCTGGAACTTCTCCTCTCTTAAATTGAAACAACAGATTGATTTATGTTTGTCAAGTGATAATGTTTGGCCGCTACCCAATGGATATTCCCATCAAAGTACGCTGGCGACCCTGACCTCCCGCCTGCAATTACGCTAGCATGGGTCTCATCAATTCTTCTCCATTTATTGGTTTTGAGAGTGAAAACATCGATCTGGGTTGACAACTCTGCACGGTGAGAATCCTCACAATCTTGTAGTCCTCATCGTCAGAATCGTAAAAAAAACACAACGAAAAGTCCCTGTAAGGAACAAAATTAGGGAATGGTAGGTGGTTGTGTTGTCTGGTAGATGGGTTCCAAAGGATGAGTTCCGGTGAGGCTTGTGGGGGAGGACTATAAAAGCAATTAACGATACAGAACAAACCATGACAAGAACCCTGGTGCTAAAAACGCACTTGGACCCCCAAATTGAGACTCGAATCCACACCCCAATTTACCCTTCAGGAGGTCCGTCTATGACGTGGGCAAAGGCGTCAATTTCATGGGTTTATGTTGATGACGGAGGTGGGCTTTAACAGGTGGGGTTTACTTGGAGATCAAAGGTGTACAGGCATTGGATGCGCATCTGAACCGTACAGAGATTTCACCAGTAGTCTCACAAAATTTCTTCAATCTCATGTCCTCGGCAGGTCATTCATCATGAGATTTCTTCAACCATCTCTTCTGGCGGTTCAACTGCTCATCTCTCTCTCTCTCTCTCTTCAGCCCTCTGCCAGAGGGTGCCTAATGGTTTAGACAGACAAAATGTCATTAACTAAATACTGACAGCGGCGTTCGAGCCCTGTATTAACTATTTCCTTGATTTATAAGGAAACGTTTTGTTTTAAACTAAACAAATCTTTTTTTTTTTACTTTAATTAATAATTAATAATAATAATAATAATAATAAGGATTAATTAAGTAAAATGGTGTCTGAACTTTGGGATTTTTCTATTTTTATGTCTTAACATTTTTTTGTTCAATTGTCTAAACTTTTTGTATTTTTTTTCTAATTTGATGTTTTCACCGATCAATGCATAGTAAGCAAGGTTTAAAATATCCGATATATCGGATATCGGTAAGGGTCTAAACGATATTGGCTATCCATAATCGGTTGAGTGAAAAATCGAAATGGTGTATAGTGATATCAGTTTATGACCTCATGCGACATTCTCATCAGGTTCTGGAGTACGTATAATGAAAATCTTAATTCTTTATTTGACGACAATAGCATTAATTTAATTTTAGATAAAATGTGGAGTGTGTGAGGATTATATGGATCATATAGATATATCATGAAGTAGCTGTCAATGCGCATCGAAACCACCATCAACGTTATCTTCACAAATCTGACGATTAATCGATTATAGATTGATCTGGGCGGACGCGAAGTCGATTGATGTTGTATGAAAGTGAATGGCGTGCAAATTGATATAAAGTTTTTTATCATCGCGAGCTTCGCGCGGCTAAAAGATGTAAATCTTGCAGATTCGTTGTTTGATCTGAGTTTTCTAATCTGATCGCTGGCGTTCAACTCATCTGATGCGCTTGATGGATGGAAGCGTTCTTTCATGTTGAGTCGATGGTGTCAGTGTCGAATTTTCGTTAAAGCGAGCCGACCCGGGCGGTGAGATGGGCGCGCCGGCGCGACTGCGTCACCGTCAGGGCCCGGCGGAAGAGCCTCACGGAACTGGCCCGTAATGATATCTATTCCCCGAGGCTTAGACGGTGAAACCATAAGCTCGATAGGTCGAGAGCGGCAACAAGGTTAAGCTAGCGACCGCAAATTGGCGTGAAAGAAGCATTCCATATTAGTGAACGATATCAATTAAGGAAAGAAAGATCCCCCCATGATTGGCGCTTCTAATTATCCTAAGTATTCGGTTAGCGATAAGGAAGAAAGATGATGGGAGGGAAGTCATATCATTATCTGACAAGGAAAGTCGTCGTGATCATCGAAACATAAATATCGAAGCGATCCATGACAAAGGTGGCGCGTCATAACGCCATCAGCGGATTAGATTCTTTCCTTTGTGAAGAGCGAAGCTTATGCATCGGGAAGTGGCGGGCGCCACCCTCGTCGAACCATCCTTTCACTGCAGGTTGTAGGTTATTCGGTGATCCAGCCCAAAAAATCGGCTCCGTAACTCCTATAGGCTCCAGCCCAATATCGATAGAAAAAACACCATCAGTTTGGCGCCATCTTTAGGAACGATTGTTCCTTCTAAACAAAGCCCGATTTCTTGAATGTTGATGGTATCAACTTCGAAACATGAGCAAGGTCGCGCCCGATCCCAGGGATCTGAGGCCAATGAGGCGGCGTCGTGACTAGCCGGGGCGTTCGGGCTCTCTGTTGCTAGCAATAAGATAGAGCCCTCCGTCGTCAATCGGCTTACACTTTTTAAGGGAGTTGGCGGGAACTCGACGAGAGTCTAATGACCCGCAGAATTAAGCCAACGAGGCCCATGGAACGCGTGCCATAACACGGGAAGAAGCGGCAACACCTCGGCGCTGCGAGGCGATGGCGCGGAAGAGGGAAAATGGCTGGACCAAGGCATGATCTGACGTACCCCGGAGGCGATTGAAGCGAAGGAGCAGCTTGATAAGGGGCGATGGGCGGCCAGGAGCCCTCGTCGAGAGATGAAAGAGGAACAATCTTGGGACGACGGTTCTCGGATGTCAAGCCAGGCTCGGCCACATGAATAGGCGGTAAGAGTTCGAATACAGTCTCCATGGGCGTTCTAGTACGACAAGCGAAATCTCCGTTTATAAGTAGGGTGTTACACTTCCCTCTCGACAAAGTTCGAATGCCGTAGTTAAGGCTTTTGATGGAACAAAGGACCCAGTAGACCACCCCAGACGTCTGAGAACCGGATGGGCTACACTGGATGCAAAACCCCGTGAGATGCGAGCCTTTTCCATCACTCTCAGAAGCTTAGCCTGGCTGGATTAATGGCTCACTTGACTTGATTCGTCCTTTTGGGATCTCCATTTGCTTGCATGTGTCCCACTTCGCCAGACTCACGAGGCGTCTGGAAGCCAGCTACCACATGCTATTGTCACGAGGCCCTTAAAGAAGGCACAGGGGTCCTCGTCTAGAGGTTCAACTTGAAGTCACTTAGGGTGGACATCCCGGATGAAAAATTAGCCGTCCGCGCCTGCGTAGGAATTTGGGCATGATCAAAGACTTAATGTTCTCATCTAAAACGACCTCGACCCGAGCGTATGGTAGGGTGCTAATGAAAGCCAAAAGTACATCAGCGGCAGGCGGCTCTTATGCTAAATGGGAAGCTCTTCCGGCGCCGAAAGGAGAAAAGAAGCAAGGATGAGAAAAGTGGGACCCGACCTTAGGAGATGAAGAATGACGATCCCACGAAGGAAGCGAGAAACCAGATGATCTCGAGAGAGGCGCGTCGAGGACCGTTTGGGTCCACCCTAGCCCAAGCTGCAGCCGTGATATCAACCTCAGCAATTCACCCCCCCTAACAACCTCGGTATCTCAAGTCTTATACGAAGAACAACATGAGAAGTATTTAGATAATGCATCTCAAATGAAAGCGGACCCTATTGAGACATGACTAAGTATTGCGACTTCCATAGAGATCGGGCATGGGACGGACCATTTATATTTAATTGAAAAAATCAAATTCACCGATCCGGCGTGAACATCTCCACGCGTTACGTGGCTCTGAGAAGATTTAGGCAAGGCACCTCCTCCACCACCTGTTCAGCCGGTTGCTCGTGCCAATGACCTCACAAGGAGAGATCGTATTGATTCAGAGGACTGCGCCCGTGATAAAGTCTAGTTATTCGGCCAAAGAGACTACCAGCGACTTTAGATCGGGAGACACTAGAGGTGCGGGTTATTGTCCAGCTCTCGGTTGGATACCACCATAACCTTCTCGGACAACGACTGGAAGGTACACTTGACACCCCGTGATGGTAGCTATTAATAAGGGTCGTCATGGCCAATAAAACAGTCCATAGGGTCTTAATCGACAACGGGAGCTCGGCCAACATCATCTTCGCGTTGGCATTTCACAAAATGGGCATTGGAAGAGAAGTGAACCGATATTTCCCACAAGGGGATTCTCCGAAGAGGGTCTGCCCTTGGGATCGATCTGTTGGTACTCTCACTGCAGGAACTTTGGTGCTCAAACCCGCAGATAATGAAAATTCCTCATCATGGAGGCCCTATCGGCATACAACATGTTATTGGGCAGGCCTTCCCTCAATGCCATAAGGCCCGTCCCTCCATACCTCATATAATTAGTCAAGATTCCCTACGGAAAATGGGGTAGGGAAGGCTAAGGTAGCGGATCTTCAGGAATGCTCGCACACGTCGATAGACGAAAGAGTTGGCCGGTGTCACGCGGATAGGCTCGATATAGAGAAGCGAATTTGGACACCCAGGCCAACACCCTCAGAGTGGAACCAATACAACTTGACGACTAAGCGAAACACCTGCTTTACGTCGGATCGAAGCTCGTGACGTCGAGACCTTCTCATCCACTTCTTAAAACATAATGTAAATGTTGCTTGGAAGAAAAGGACATGGGAGGGAATTAACCAGGCTGGTCTGTCACCTAAGCTAAATGTCAACCCCTCCTTAAAACCTGTCAAACAGAAAAGAAGAAGCTTCGCCCCAGAGAGGCAAAAGGCGATCAACGAAGAGGTCAGCAAAATCCTCCTTTAGAGCTGTCAAGGAAGTAAATTGCAAACTAGTTGGCTGTAGTTCTCGTCAAAAGAAAAATGGCAAATGGTGACTGCATTGATTTCTTGAGAAAGTCAGCTCAAGCACCTTGAAGGGCGTTTCCCTACCGGATCGACCTCATAGTAGATGCACCTGGCCGCTAGGCTCCTTAGCTTCATGGGCGCTTTCTGTGGCGAGCTACAACCAGATCGAGATGGACCCCGCGACCGAAGACCTCCTTACGTGGCCCAGACGGGGGCGTATTGCTATAAAGTGATGCCTTTTGAGTTGAAAAACGCAGGAGCCACTTATCAGAGGCTAGTAAACAAGATGTTCTAGAAACAGATTGGCACATCCATGGAGGTGTATATAAATGACATGCTAGTGAAGTCAGTCAAGGTAGGGCTTCACATCAACCATCTAGCCGAGGTGTTCCAAGTCTTGAAAGACTATAAGATGAAGTTAAACCCAACCAAGTGTGCTTTCGAAGTCTCTGCAGGGCAGTTCTTGGGTTTCATAGTCTTATTGCATGGAATAGAGACGATCCGGACAAAATAAAGTCGTTCTCAGGCATGGCGCCTCGAACAACCCAAAAAGTTCAACGCTTGGCCCGGAGAATAGGCTGTACTGAGTCGTTTGTGTTGGATCAGTGACAAGTGTCAACCCCTTCTTTCAAATTCTAAAGGGGCCTTCCAGTGGATGCCCAGCGTGAGGGCGTTCACGGGGCTAAAAATCTGCCAGGCTCCCACACCTGTGCAGTAGTCCCTCTAAGGGAGAACTCCTCACGCTCTACTTAGCAGTTTCCGATTTTACCGACTGAGTGCCGCCTTAGTCGGAGGCGGGGCGAGGCGCCGCGGCGGCGGTCTATTCACTGCGGTAGGGCTCACGAGGAGCCCGGAGGAAAGGTACCCGAAGATGGAAAAACTCGTTCTAGCATTGGTGACCGCCTCCAGAAGACTTCGACCATAATTCCAAGCCCACACTATCGAGGAATTCAGCGAGACACCCGATGGAAACGATATTGCTGACTAGAAACCTCACGGAAGATTGGTGAAATGGGCCGTAAAGTGGCGGGTTCGACATTAGGTCTGAAGCGAAACGGCGATCAAAGGGCAGGTTTTGGCAGATTTCATCGCCAAATTCACCTCAGTGAGGCCCATTGATCGTCCAACTCGCATCAGCCTCCCATCTAGAGGTTGTCCTTAGATAAGACCACCAATACACGAAAGTGGGCGAGGCTTGGTCGGCCTCCCGGTGAGATTGTGAATATGCGCCAGTTCGAATTCCAGGCCTCCAACAACGAAGCCGAATATGAAGCCATCATTGCTGAACTAAACCTCGCCCACTCCATAGAGGCTGATCAACTAGAGGTATGCAGCGATTCTCAGTTAGTGGTAAAACATATAGAAGATGACTACGAAGCGAAAGGCGAAAAGATGATCCGTTATCTCAAGAAGGTACATGAGTTGCTCAAAAAGTTCATACGGGTTCAGGTCAGACACATCTCAAGGACAAAGAATTCGCGAGCGGACGCCCTAGCTAAGCTAGCAACTGCGTCGCAAGTAGATTTGGACAGATGGGTTCCGATCGAGCACCTCATGGAACCTTCAGTAGGCGTCGACTTGTGAGGTCTTGATAGCTGGCGATACCTCGAGTTGGATGGATCTCATCTGGGACTATCTATTGAACGGGATATTGCCAAGCGATCCGAAGGAAGCATCTAAACTGAAAGCGGTCGGCCAGTTCGCTCTTTCGCGAGGACCCTTTATAGCGAGGTTTCCACCCTCCTTAAATGCATAGGAAAGGAAGATGCAATTACGTGTAGAGAGGTGCACGAAGGCATCTGTGTGTGCCTCATAAGGCTTCGGGCCTTGGCGGGGAAAACCCTTAGGCAGGTATTATTGGCCCCAGTAACAAGACGCCCTGAGAACTAGTGAGAGAGTGCGGGAATCTACCCGAGCATGCCAAGATCTCCCGTGCTCCCTGACGAGGCCAGCGGCCTCGATTATGGCCCCCGGCCTTTTCGGTAGTGGGGATTGGACATGCTTGGGTCCGCCCGTGGAAGGGTCAATGCAAATTAAGCTATTATAGGAATTGCTGGTTGCCCACTAAATGGGCTTAGGCCGAGCCATTGGCGACAATCAACGAGTAAAAGGTGCGTAACTTCGTTTGGCGATCCATAATCTGTAGGTTTGGAATCCCAAAAGCACTGATATCAGATAATGGAAAACTATTCGACAACCAGAGATTCAAAACTTTGCGTTAAGGCTTATAATCAAAATTGCTGGCTGTCCCGACTCATCGCAATCCTATGAACCAGCGAATGTCACTATAAGGACTCGGCGGCATTGGGGAGCTAAGTTGGAAGACGAAAGGGAAAGAAAATGGGTGGAAACGCCTCCTGAAGGTACTATGGGCATACAAAACTACATGCAAGTCTGCAACTCGAGAAACCGTTTTGGCATTTGGCGTGGCGATAGCCCTGTTAAAGGCTGAATTTAGAGTCACTGAGGTCAGTTCACGAATCTAGGCGCAGTGAGGGAGACTCTCACGCTTTAAACCTCGATATCTGGAAGAAGTGTGAGTAAACTGCGAAAGAGCAGGAACTACCAGTAACGACAAGCTAATATGATCGGAGGTCAAGCCCTAGTTTCAAGCCGGTGATTAGTGCTTAAAGAGCCTCTTTTGGGGCTATTCATCGTAGGTTTAGGCACTTTTTGGGGTACTAATCATTCCAGATAACCCGATTGGCATATTAATGTCCACTATTGTGTTACTAACCGACATTTTAGTGTTTTTGTTGGTTTTATGGGCCAAACACTTCTTCATCTTGGACCGGATTGAGGCGAAACTAAACCACGATAGATCGAGCCGAGTTGAAGCCATGGCCACAGCAGAAGACATTTGGGCGATGGGAGTAGAAGAAATGGATGTTGGTGATCTGCAGGAGGCAATCACGAGGAAGTGCGGGGATTTTCGCTATAGCATGAAAATTTCTCAAGGATGCGAAAATTTCGCAACCATAGCAAAATTACAATCCTACGAAATTTAGCTGTCTATGATTTTGCAATGATAGCGAGAAATTTATATCATAGCGAAATTCGCTATCATAGAAAGTGCATGCATAGCGAAAATTTAAATTTAAGCTATACCTCATATTTTAGCTATGATAGTGAGATCCTGCTCTATAGCGAAATTGTTACCCCTTTGATTTTGATCCAAACGACCTCGTTTTGTGTAATTCCCATTTTTCCCTCAATGTAATCTTATTATATTGGTTATTTTGGTATTTCACACATTTTGTAAGGCTATATAAGCCTCTGCATTGTATCAAATCATAGAATTCGATCAATCTTTTCGATTCTGATGTTTTGCTTTCAGTTCTCACTGGCTCCTCTTCTCTCTTCATTTTCTTTAATTTTCTTTCATTTTCTAAGCTTGACAAACATACTGGTGATGGCAAACCAGGTATGCTTTGCTATTTCCTTAAGAGGAGGGTCATTGGTGGAGGTTTTGGGGTAAGTTTTCATGCCTTCTCATTTATCCTGCTTGCATTTATGATCAATTAGCTCCTGCATCTCACCCTAGGTTGGAAACCTCTAGATCGACTCGCCAATGTGTATTTGGAAGCTTTGTAGTTCTGATGGATGCTTAAATCTTAGATCCTTTGTCATCCACTTAGTTGTCTCTATTAGTTATCCGTGAGTTGCCTCTTTGAGGAGCCCGTATACTGTATTAGGGACTTGATGCTCAGATACCATATCTCATGAGGGAGTAATTTAGGGTTTAGGTTTTGAGTGCCAAATCAAGGTTCGGTTTGAGAAACGACTATAGGTCATTATCCCTGCGCGAAACAGCTTAGAGAGCATGAATACACCAAAAATCAATCGATGATCGAAGACTTCAAGGAGTCTTCTTTTCTAAATTTACCTTTAATTTATATCTGATTTACAACCATCAACTCACTTCATTTTAGACAAACCCAAAATCCAAGAAATACCATTTCAACTCAATTGCACTTCTCATTTCTGAAGAAAACCCATCCCCGATATTCGACCCTAGACATTTATCTGCCATTTAGCCTCGCTCTGACAGCGGACACCTAGGATCTAAATTTTGTTGATTCTATAGCCCTCTTGTGGCATGAATCAAATGGCGATGAATTCTAACAGAGGATGAATATACTAGTGAGATAAGAAGTTGTTGGCACGACTTTGTGATTCATATCCATGAGTGTTGGTAAAATCTCATTCCCTTTTGATTTTATCATTTTTTTCAGCTTACGATTCAACTGCGAAGTTGCAAAATTTTTCAGTACATTAGTTTTTCTTTGCCTTAATTTTAGCTAACCCTTTTATTAGATTTGTTTTGGTTGTTTTCTTGTTGATTGCAAAGTGTACGAGGAAAGCGGTTATGCGATCTGGGATAGGAACACAGCCCAGTGGAAGCTTGAGAGGGTGGCTGCTTTGCACGAGACAGGGGAGCTTGATTGATCCTCACGGGTGGTCAAATGGATCCTCCACAAGGAAGGAACGACAAAGCAATGATTACCTAAGAGAGCCTAATGTATCGATCCGTAAAGGATCACACCTTGGTGAAGTGCACCCTCATCGTAATTCCTAACTGAGGAGGTGCGGTGAAACTATAGTGCCTCTACTCCCAACATTCATGGTATGGAGGCCAAACCCTTACAATCACATAAAGGGAGTTTGAGGAAGCATTCACCATTTTCAAAGAAGGTGATGGACATGGAGCTCCTCGAGTTGAAAGCCTTTCCACATTTGACCTAAAGAGATGAGGCAAAATTTGGCTAAATGCATTGGGCAAGAACCATAAGGGTGGGGAGAAGTGGAGCGAGAATTTCTAAAATTCTTGAGTGCTCATAAGACAAACAACCCTGAAGAGAGCAAATTTACACATTTGCGACTCATGATGGTGGAGGTTCTACCGATCTTTGGGAGATTTATGGAGACTAGCCGGTGCATGCCGCCATGGAGTTTTGATATGGATGCTAGTGAACCATTTTTATGATGGAATGTCACTCATGAAACAGTGTGGAAACTATGTGTGGAGGAGATTTCTTGAGTAAAAATCTGATGAGGCAATGAACTTCCTCAGTGGCGAGACCTCAAGAATTTAGGATGAGCCAAACCCGAGAAGAAGACATATTCAAGCCACCGGTGAACTGAAGAGGGAGGCATGGATGCCTCTCCCAGAAGATATGGGTGAAAGCTAAGGTATCTACCTTGACTAAAGATTGGAGGAATTAGAAGAAGGGTCCATGAGGTGCGACGTGGCGAAAGCCATGCACGAATTCGAAAAAATGTTTCAAATTTGCCAGTCCGACCACCACGTGAGAATCATGTCAAACCCCGATACGAGGATGCAAATGTGGTGGAGCCGTGGCCGCAAACAAATGCTCATAGAAAAGACACTTACAACCCCAGGCTGGAGAGTCACCTAACCTTTCCTGGAAACCTCAGCCTCATGCCATATGCCCCAGAGCACGTATGACATTACCACCTTCCACGATCAGCAAGCACCCACCTCCTCTCCTGTTGAGCAAGCCATTTTGAATGTCTGAGGCAAGGTGGTAGGAAATTTTGTGGAGGAGAAAAAGGCATCAATGCTCGATTGAACAAAAAATTGAAAATGTAAGCTCCTTGAACAAGAGAATAGATAGGTTGGAAAGTAACCTTAAACAGAAGAATTGACCGGCTTATGACATCCACCAACAAGAATGGCAAATCGCGGCAAAGGCCCGGGGAGATTCCCTTCTCGTAACATGAAATCAGGGAGTCTATGGTAATTTATTCTAGTGAACCTCCCCAAAATGGATGAAGTCAAAGTATCATTACCTTAAGAAGTGGAAAGAGGTTGATAAACTGATGCCAAAACTGTTGAACGAAATGGAAGAATTGGAGCCAAAACCGCGTTTCTTGAAGGAGGACTCAATGAAGCCTTTGCATGCCTCATTTCCCAAGCACTAGAAGCAAGAAGAAGGCATCCCGACCCAGACGGGCATCTAGAAGTCACAAAGCAGATGAGGTGACCTTGCATACGGACTCATAAACAGTCACTATGCAAAGTTTTGAAAAGAATCTATATGCAATCAAAAGGGGGTTGGGCATTGAAAAGCGTTCTTAGCGAACAGGATTAGCTCCGTCATCGATACCAAGATAATGGTGAAATCAAGGATCCAGGGGACACGATTAGACTCACTCAAAAGTACTATTTTGAATCCCCATTTAAGATGGAGTTTAAGTATTTTTGTTGCACTAATCATATGGTCTTGATTGACATGAAGGTCACCAGGTACCAGCGATTCCGTTTCGAGTTGTTTTGGTAATTTTGCGGGTTTTGCGAGGCCTCGACCCAGTAATTTCAAGTTTGATGTCGTGTTGGTGCTGAATGGTTGAGAATTCACGGTGATTTCATCAACGAAATGAAGAAATATCAAGTCTGATTGATGAAAAAGAGATCTGAAATCACGAGGAGCGACATGAGGCAAGAGAGGTTTTCGCTATGCATTACGAAAATTCCCATAAATTCACGAAAAATTGTAATCCTAGAAATTTTCCATATGCACATTTTATTCAAACTAGTATTGAAATTTAGCTATCATAAGAGGATTCTTGTGCCTCGCGAAAATTGAACACTCTCTACCTTGCATTTCGCTATGATAAGCGAAATTTCACTATCATAGCAAAAATTTAGCTATGATAAGCGAAATTCATTTGCATAGCAAGAAATCATGCCCACATTAGCACGATGTTTTTGGTTTCCAAAGCGACCTCGTTTTGATTAATTACCATTTTTGTCCTATTGCTCCCAATTACATATTTTAGGCATTTTTGGTATTTCACACAAATGGGTTGGCTATATAAGCCACCTTATGACTTTTGTAACCCTAACTTTTCATCTATTCAAGCTTTCCCACAGCTTTGTTTTTAGGTTACATTTTTGCTCTCTTCTCTCTCCTCTTTCTCTCATTTTCTTGCCTGCCAAACACACCCCTTGAGGATGACAACTCAAGGGGATGCTTGAAAACTAAGCCTGAAGCCTTATGAGAAGTTTTTATAAACTTGGTTATTTGGTGGTTAGCGGTGTCACTCGTAGCACAAAATGAAATATAAATCACCAAGTTCACTTGGTTGGCTTCAAACTGGGTTTAAATACTCTGTCTCTTTCCTTTTGATCGATCATGCGTAAATGCTTTGGAGTTCGATCTGTTCTTAATGATGATGTGACATTATCAAATGTATTTATGGCCATTGAAGAGAGTTAAATGCTAGGATTTCAAACTGATTGGAACATTGAATGCTCAGTATATGTTTGTACTCCATATAGGAGTGTTTTTAAGGGTTAGGTTTATAAGCTAAACAAAGATCCGGTTTGGCTTGACTATATGTTTTCCCTAATGCAAGGATATAACTTGAGGACATCTTAATAGCATATTCTATCAGCTAATGACCCAAGCCTTCAAGGTCACCATTTCACACTTCTTTAGTATTTCAGTCAAACAGTGACAACAACCAATCTCCTCTGTTTTCACCCAAGTCCAAAAATCCAAATAAAAGTCTCACCATTTTCAAACATGATGCAAATCATTCGTGGGATGAAAACCCATCCCCGTGTTCGACTCTAGACCGCTATACTGCAGTAGCTTGACTACGGCAGTAGGAGGAATATAGGAAACAAATTGTGTTGATTCAGTCTTTACCATGGCGCGATCAATCGGCGTAGTTGCGGGGATGGTGCGAACTATGGATGATGAGTTGATATGTATGGCGTCACATTACAGAGTGTTGGTGACCCCTTTTTAACCCTTTTTAATTTAGTTTGTTTGAGCTGCTTGGGTTTCTTTGCTTAGCGATTCTTGCCTTTGTTTTTTATTTCTCTGATTAGTTTTGTTTTTAGCTAACACTAATCCTTTTTGGCAAGCCTTGTTGGTGTTCTTTGCTATTTCTAATTTTGTGTAATAGGTGTTTATGCACTACTTGGATAGGAACAGTTCGATTAGTACTTGAGTGAGTGCCTTAGTTGAGCAAGGCATGAAATCGTTGTGTCTGATGAACAAATGGATCCCTCTACCTGAGAGCAGCAAGTCAACAAGCGGCCTGATCCAATGTTGGTCGTGAGGATCACACTTTACCCTCTAGAATTGGTATATTCTGTCGCTCTGAGGATGTGTGATGAGACCCTACAGATGCACACTACACATTTCATGGTGATTCAAAAGTCATACACCATATTGAGGATTTTGAGGAAGTGTGCATAACCTTTAGGAAGATCTGATTGACATGGATTTGTTGAAGTTGAAGGCATTTCCATTGACCCTCAAAGACAAAGCCAAGATATGGCTTAATTCACTAAGACCAAGAACCATCAGAAGCTAGGCAGAGCTGCAGGCAGAATTTTTCAAAAAATTCTTCAGTGCTCACAAGACCAATAATTTGAAGAGGCAAATCTACACTTTTGCTGCCCTCGACAATGAGAGGTTCTACCAATGCTGGGAGAGGTTCATGGAAACCATCAGTGCTTGTCCACATCATGGTTTCGACACTTGGATGCTTGTAAACCACTTCTATGGTGGTATGTCTCCGGCCATGAAGCAACTGTTAGAAACAATGTGTGGAGGGGACTTCCTGAGCAAGCATCCAGATGAAGCCATGGATTTTTTGAATTATGTGGCTGAAACTTCCAAGGGATGGGATGAGCCAAACCCAAGGGAGGTGGAGAAAATGAGGCCCTCAGTCCACCAAAGGGGAGGAATTTTTGCACTTTCTGAAGATATGGAGATGAAAGCAAAATATTCAAACCTCAAGAAAGCCGGGAAGAGCTGGAAGGAAAAAGGCTCCATGAAGTGCAGGTAGTGACTGAAAATCCTGCACAGGCCAACCCATGCATCAATTGCCAACCCACTGTCCATCCAGGGAACACCAGCTTCAATTACTTCCTCGTGAAGGATTTGATGTCGAGTTTGCTAATGTCAGGCCAAAATACACAACCTAATGCCCCATACTATCACATACAATTCCAATTGGAAGTATCACCCCAATCTCTCCTGGAAACCTAATCCCCCTGCTTATGTTCCCCCTGGTGCCAAACAACAGTTTGGTTCCTCATCTCAACCACAACCACCATCATCCTTTTCTCCTGTGGAACAAGCCATCTTAAACTTGAGCAAGGTGGTAGGCAATTTTGTGGAAGAATAAAAGGGGATCAACATACAATTGGCACAAAGAATTGATACTGTAGAAAGTACACTGAACAAGAGAATAGATGGGCTTGAGAGCAACCTTAATCAGAAAATTGATAACCTACAATATTAAATCACAAAGATTAACAATCTGCTGGAGGTACAGAAGAGAGAAAGGCTCCCTTCCCAAACATTGCCAAATCAAAAAGGAGTCCATGAGGTAGGTTCATCCAAAGAACTCAGGATGGACGGCGAAAGCTATCATCACTTTCAGGAGTGGAAAAGAACAGTAAGCAATGCCCATGACTCGTCGAAGCAACATGCAAAAGGGAAAAGGGAGCCGAGCCGAAAGGGGAATAATCAGTGAAGAACCAGTGAGGAAAAACATCCCCCCTCCATTTCCCCAAGCACTAAGAGGCAAGAAAAAAATCCCAAACCAAGCTAAAATTTGGGAGGTGCTAAGGCAAGTGAAGGTAAATATTCCACTACTTGACATGATAAAGCAGGTCCCAACCTATGCAAAGTTCTTAAAGGACTTGTGCACAGTCAAGAAAGGGTTAGGCATTGAAAAGAAAGCTCTAACCGAAAGTCGTGCCATAATCGTAGCAAGACCCCGGTGAAATACAAGGATCCAGGATCCCCCACAATATCGCCATCATCGTGGGACTTGCATGTACAAAAGCACCGTTAGATTGGGCCGGTAAAACCTACCGCCATATCTGTATACAGCTAGGGTTTAGGAGCTCAAGACACCAACATCACTTTGTCACAGGATTAGTGCCTAAAAGTGCTATTGAGCCCTATTCGAGATAGGTTTTGGATGCTTTTTGCGCACTAATCATATCAATTAAGCCAATTGAGGTGTTTAGGTCCACTTAGTATCACTTATGCCATTTCGAGGTTATTTTTTGTTATTTTGCAGGTTTTTGCATACCTTGGGAGTTCGATATCGAGATATGTGCGGAACCATGAAGATTGAAACTATTTTTCAGCCATCACAAATACCAAGATGCAATAAAGAAATGAAGGAAAAATGATGAAAAAGTGATGCAGTAGAGGGTGTAGTAGGCAAAGTAGTGAAGAATAGTAACCAAGAAATTTCATATGGATTGCTTGTGGCTTCTGCTGGATTACAAAATTTCGTAATCCCAGCGAAAAATTTCTCGCATCCTAGTGAAATCGGGAAATTTCGCTAGGTTAACGAAATTTCGCTACATAAATAAAATCAATCCGTGCCTAGCGAATTCTCCATTTTCGCCATCTCTAGCGCACCGCTAGGCTAATAAATTCTCCCGCATAGCGAAATTCTGCCTGCTAATTTTGTGTAATTAATGCCAAACGACCTCGCTTTTGGTGTATTACCTTCTTGTCCCTTTGTATGAGCCAAAACTTTTAAAGCCAGAAGTTTCACACCTTGTCAGACTATATAAACCCAACCATTTTTGTAACCCTAAGTACTTTTTGAATTCTCAATACACTCCCGCAGCCTTTCATTTTAGGGTTTGCTTTCTTCTCTCTTCTCTCCTCTTTCTTTCATTTTCTAGGCTGCCAAACACTCCCTTTGAGGATGACAACTCAAGGGATGCTTGGCTAAGCCTTATAGCCTTGAAGAAGAAGGTGGCTAGCTTGGTCATGGGGCAGTTGCAGGTGGTCCTCATGTTTTAAATGCTACAGGTACTGTATTTATGGCTCCCAGCTTTTCAAATTAGGGTTGAATATCATTTAATGTCATTACTTTGGCCAATACTTACCATGTTCAGGCACGCGGCATACTCTCATTGTTAGATTTAATCGTTATTCTCACGGCCTTTACGAGCCACCGAAATGAGGTCGAGTGTTAGGTTTCAAACCTAAAGGGTCATGGAGTGCATATTACCTCAGGTTACCCGAATAGGAGTGATTCTAGGGTTAGGTTTTCTAGTTAAACAAAGATCCGGTTATGGCTTTGACTATATGTTATTTTCCATAATGCGAGGATATGACCCGAGGACATTTGTTAGCCCCATGTTGTCAAGTTAGCGACCTAAAACCTTCAAGGTTACCATTTCACCAACTTCAAGCTTTTACAATTAGTCAAGAATCATACAATTCCACTGCTTTTGAAACAAAGTCCAAAAATCCAAACTAAAAGCCTCACCATTTTCAACACTGACGCAAGTCATTCATAGGATGAAAACCCATCCCCGTGTTCGACTTAGACCACTATGTTGCAGTAGCTTGACCACGGCGTAGGAGGAACTTAGGACTAAAATATTGTTGATTCCAATCACCCTACCGCGGCACGAATCAAATGGCGCTGCTGTCGGATGGTGCCAAACTACGCTGATAAGTTGAAGTGTACTTCAGAATCATCATTACAAGTGAAGGTGACCTTTAACCCTTTTTGAATTTCTTCGCGCTTGTCAGAATCGCAAGTTTTCACTACTCATAGCTATCAGACCGTTTTGTTTTGCATACACGCTTTATTTTTAGCTAACAATAACCCTTTTGGTAAGTTTGTTTGCGTTTTGTTGTGTCTGGCCAGGTAACAGGTGCTTACGCACCACTGGAAAGAGAGACACGTAGATTGCAAAGAATCGAAAATTAATTGAACAAGGCAAGGAAATCAAGCAGTTAATCGACCAAATGGATCCCCTACCCGAGGAACGCCAGAGTCGTACCAAAATTTCAATGAATCCAACAACATATAGGTCGGTTTATGTGACCACATGGCCACCTCCTAGAGTTAGTGCCTTCCCGTATCATACCTCCTACTAAGATGTGGCGTTGAGGCCCTATTTGGTACCCTCTACTCCCCACATATCATGGTATGGAAAATGAAACCCATACACTCATATAAGGGATTTTGAGGAGGTTTTGCACTACCTTAAGGAAGGTATGATTGACATGGATTTGTTAAAGTCGAAAGCATTTCCATCAATCTCTAAAAAGGACAAGGCCAAGATTTGGCTCAACTCACTAAGGCCTAGAACCATAAGAAATCAAGTAGCCGCAGTGCACTACAAAGAAGTTCTTCAAGCACCACAAGACCAATAATTTGAAGAGACAAATTTACACCTTTGCATCTCAAGATGGTGAGAAGTTCTACCAGTGCTGGGAGAGATTTATGGAGACTATCAGTGCATGCCCACACCATGGGTTTGACACATGGATGCTTGTAACCAATTTACGGGTGGTATGCCTCCACCATGAAACAGCTTATCGAGACCATATGGAGGGAGATTTTTCGAGTAAGCATCCCGATGAAGCCATGGATTTTAAACTATGTGGCTGAAACTTGCTGGTCGACGAGCCAAACCCTAGAGAAATGGAAAATGAGGCCTTTAGCCAACCCTTCTAGGGAGTGGGATGTATGCACTGTCAAAGGATATGGAAATGAAGGCTAGAATTTCAACCTTAGCTAGGAAGGCGGAGGGAGCTGTGAAGGCAAAGGTCTACGGCGTGCGCTGGATCTAAAATCTTGCACAAGCCAATCCATGCACCAATTTCCAATCCCCTGTCCACCAAGAAGAATAGTATCCTATGGCCCCTTCAGTGAAGGATTTGATGTCAGAATATGCAAATGCCGTAGGTCAATATAAGCCTCCATAACCCAATGCTCCATATGGAAATACCACACCCAATTGAGGAATCACCCTAACCTCTCCCCTCTGAAACCCAATCCCCTCACAGAGCAAAATTCCCTCAGTGCCAAACTACGCTTGTTCACAACCACAACCACCTCCATCCCTCATCTCATGTGGAACAAGCCATATTGAATTTGGAGTAAGGTGGTGTAACTCAGGAAGAATAAAGTGGATCAATGTGCAATCGCACAAAGTGATTGATACCGAGAGCACACGAACAAGAGGATAGATGGGCTTGAGAGGCAATCTTAACCAAAATTGACAATCAAGTAGTGATTCAATCACCAAGATTAACAAGTTGTCGGGAGGTACAGGAGAGGGCGTTCCTCCCAAACATTGCCAAATCCAAAGGGAGTCCATGAAGTGTTCATCCAAAGAATTGGAATGGATGAGGTGGAAGGCTATAATCACCCCGAGGAGGAAAAGAGGTTGATCGTACCCCATGCCCAAGCTCCCCAAAGTAAGGAAACCAGGAAAGGAGAAGAACTGGAGCCAGAACACATTTTTCTGAAGGAGGACTCAATGAAGCACTGCATGCCACCTATTCACAAGCACTTAGAGGCAGAAGAAGGCATCCCGCCAGTTGTGTATCTTGAAGTCCTAAGCGTGAAGTTAACATACCTCTTTGGACATCATCAAACAAGTCCCCGCCTATGCAAAGTTTTTGAAGGATCTTTTGTACAATCAAAAGGGGTCAAGCATTGAGAAGAAGGCATTTCTAACTGAAACAAGTCAAGGCCATAATCCAAAGCAAGAACCCAATAAATACAAGGATCCCGGGATCTCCCACAATTTCGGCCAACATAGGTGGGACTAGCACAGACAAGGCAATCGGGCCGGGATTTAGGGAGCTGCTAGAACCTACCGCCATATCGCTTTATGAGCGCTAGGTTCGCGAACTTAAACCTACCAACATCACACTCATTGGCCGATAGACTGCAAAGATTCTAAGGGAATAGTTGAAGATGTCTTGCGAAAGCGCATAAATTTACTACCTAGTAGATTTTAGTACCGACAATCGAAATAATAGAAATGAAACCCAATCATAAAATTAATCATCCCGAAGACCATTTCTGGCCACTGCCAATGCAATCATCAATTGCCGAAATGGGGTCATGCAACTTACATTTGGTAACATGACATTAGAGCTAAACATATTTCACTTGAACAACAAGAACAAGCTGGAAGAAACTAAAAACCGCGCTTATTAGCGTGTTCAAAGGTCAAAATGCGTGGGAAGCTTAATGTCCAGAACGCAACATTTCAATGCAAAGATGTGTTTTAGATTTATCAAGACACCGCAGGCAATGCTCGGGCTTCAAATTCAATCGCGAGAACCAAGTCAACAATGGGAAATCCAACACCGCGAATCGCCAGTCATTGTCGGTCGGCGGGCATCATCCTCCTCGACCCTCCTGAAGTAATTTTCAGAACTTCGGGTCGGTTTGGTGTTCTCAAAAACCAAATTGCAGCTCAATAATTTTTGGTTTTTATTTTAATTTGGTCAATTTCAATAATTTTGGCTATTTTTAGTAAGTTTCCTAATTTAGTAGTTTTCCATTTTTAGCAATTTTGTAATTATTTTAAATTATCTTATATTAAATATTGAAGTATATTTTAATATGATAATTTTTTTTTTAATATTATTATTAATATTTTAATGCTGAAAATCGACGGTAAGTGGAACAGTCAAGCAGATTTCACTATTATAGCGAAATGGGCAAAATGATTGTCATCGCCCACGACTTATAAATTGAACCAGTAGGCTTCGAATTCACTTCATATCCTTTTCCTCCCCACCACCCGGGAAAGCCATCGCCGCTTGCTCCACCACGCTCATCGCACCTCCACCGCCGGGCACGAGCCGCACCGCCCCTATAGCCACCGCACGCTGAAGCTTTGTCAGCCACGCCGCACACCCCCGCCGCGCCCCGCCCGCCCACGAGCCCCGCGAAGTGCGCTACCATATTCCGCGAAGGCCCTGGTTTCATTTTCACCTGAGCCTTACCTGTCCGCTCGTACTACAAGTATGGTTCGCACTGGGAGGCGGTCCCGCCACCTGTCGCCCGCATCTCAGGGAGGAGCAGCCCCACCCCAGCCTCCGACCTGCACTCGCACTCGACTCCAGTCCCCGTGCCCCCGAGAGCCTCAGGGTTTAGGAGGTACTGCAGACACCTGATGGGGACCCCGGCCCCTTCACCAAGCCACAAGACGTATCTAGGAGGGTCCTGGCCTCCAAGCGGGTTCCCTTTTCTCAGACTCAGGCCCGGTGAGTCATCTCATCCGCACCTCACCGCCTGTACCACGCCAGCCAGAGGCGACCTTTCGCTCGCATCGCCACCCGTGGATCAGAGGTCGTTATTTGTCGGGCACCCTATTCCGGGGAACGTCGCGCTTCATTCGAGAGACTTCCACGGGGAGTCATTCTATGACGTCCCGGCAATCGATGGTCGATCCCAGTCTGGGACTCGATTCACTGATCGAGCACTACTACGCCATTCATGACGCAGGCGCTTTTGATCACTCGTGACCTCTACGCTCTACCATTCGATGACCTCCCGGGGAGCGCCTAGTCCACTCGAGCTTCGTCACTATAGACGATCGCTCAGGAGTGCTTAGAAGGCAAAGATATTTCGCTAGTCATAGTCTCGTAGATACCGCAGCCACTCAGAGGGTTATCGAGGATTGGTCTCACCCACTCACGGAGATGGTCCGTGATTCTTGCCCGAGACACCACAACCGGGCTGGCCAGAGGCGCCTCCCGCCCCGCATGTCGCGATCGATCACCTGCTCGTGGACCAAATTTCTTCCCGTCGCAAAGACTGACGCACACCAGGCTCCATCCCGAGGCTCTTTTACCTGATCTCCGAGGGATAATCAATATCCCTCCAGTTATGATGACCCCGATGCATTTTTGAAGACAAGGTCCACCGTGGTACCGGTTCGAGCCGAGTCTCCTGACCGCCGTTGCCACGACTCCTGAGCCATGTCCTCGAGCACATGGGCTTTCCAGTGGAGCCTCAGATTGAGCGGAGGATTCGATGCCCTCAGGTCCTGTCGATGGAGCGAGCGATGGTCATGCCCATATCTTTTCTCCTCCAGCAGCAGGACCAGGAGGAGGTACCGGATCAGGAGGCCGAGGACTCCCACAGGACAGATAGTCACGCCCCTGAGCCCGAGGTGGAGGAGTGAGTCCAACCTCCACATATGTCTCCCTCCATCTCCTCCTCCACATGCTACTCCGTAGTCGCAGCCGACAATTTCCGTCTATCTATACAACACAAAGATTCTCCGCAGCACATACACGCTGCCGAGAGAGCTACAGTCAGCAGGATGTCAGGAGGTTCTTCGCCACTACCTCAGCAAGACAGACCAGTTGGCTCGAGCCGAGGCTACTCTAGGTCACCTGTCACTCCATGCCGCAGCATCATGACACATCGGGGTATTCCGCGCTGCTCCGACCCAGACCCGAGCCCATTGCAAGAAGAAATTTTTCTCGATATGTCAAGAAACAGCTAGTATAGTAGTTGTTGCACTCCACCACCAACACAGATGAGGTGGTTTGGTTTCTTTTATGATTTATAGTTATCGCCTTATCAACTCCGCCTACTAATTTGTGTATGATTCATGTATTAGCCATAGTAGGCATTTGTATGTTTAGCTTTGTTATGCATGTATTTGCTCATTTTGGCTATATCAAAAGCTATACAAAGGTTATATACAATATTACACTTTCTTTGCATATCACTATGTCCCACTTCAGTATCCAATTTTGCTTTCAATCGGGACAATCACCGCTTTTTAATCGACAATTGGAATTGCCTTTTTTATGGAAAATCAAACCCCGCTTTCTTGTCACCTTAATGTTAGGAACAACTCCATGCATGATTCAGTTTTTGGTCAATTAAGATTCTAGCGTATTCAACTTGAATATTCCCCCTTAAGCTAATTCACACACTGCACACGTATTGTACCAATAGGCTGTGAAATTATATACCTCCTTTCACTTTGTAAAGCCTACTTAGGCATGTTAAGCACCCATGATAGGTTTGTTATCCATATATGAAGACCAATGTAGTCTTCCAAAAGGAAAAGAAAAGAAAAAGCAAAAAGAAAAAGAGTTAAGAAAAAGAAATAAAGTCGTGACACTTTGCCTTGAAACCAGCACGGTCCGAGGTATACACAAAGCCTTGCCCGATGCCCTAGCCTAATTTGTTGGGAGTCGACTTAGTGTTCGCGCATGGGTGGATAGGGTAGAGCTTTAACGAATTGTAGGTGCTTGATTTTCAAGTCATTCGAGTCCCTGGTGAAGCTCAGAGTTTCAGGGTCATGATCTCGCTTCGATGCCCAAACCTTAATTGTCTTGAGTCATCGGGTGGACCCTTCAAGCTACACGTATCTTTGGTGAAATCGAAGTTTTAAGTATCGGGCACTCTACGATAGTTGGAATAAAGAAAGAAGAGTGTAGCTTTTCCTATTTAGGGGTTGTTCAACAAACTTAAGGCCATGCCGCAGCTAGTCGGGTGGGTGGGATAATTTTTGCAATTTATCGGGCTCAATTGCCATTGCCAAGAACTATTAGACTTTTGGTAAAATTCAAGTTGGGGAACCATGGATCCTATGTTGACCTCAAATTGTTCTTGTATGGTTTTGCCTCTCATGTCGGTTTTCAAACTTGGTATCAATTCTTCATTTTAAAGGTAATGCTTATTTGTACATACACCTTTTTGAACCATAAACTTTTTGAGAAAATCACTGCATACATGTCCTTACTGCTTCGAAGAGATTGCTAAGGACTAGCAAACGCTAGTCGGTCGGGGGTGATTGCTCAAAAGTGCTATTTGAGCCCCACTGAGATAGGTTTTGAGTGCTTTGCGCACTAATCGTATCAATTAAGCCAATTGAGGTGGGAACAGTCCACTTAGTATCATTTATGCCATTTCGAGGTTATTTTTTTACTATTTCGTTGTGTTTCAGATACTGGGAGTTCGATATCAAGATATGTGCGAACCATGAAGATTGAAACTATTTTTTAGCCATCACAAATACCAAGATGCAATAAAGAATGGTAAGGCAAAATGATGAAAAGTGGAGGCAAAATATAGGCGTGAGGCAAAGCAGTGAAGAACAGTCAACCCAAGAAATTTCGCTATGATTGCGAATTTTCGAAGTATGATTGCGAAAATTTCATTGATAGCAAAATTTCGTAATCCTAGGGAGAAAGTGGGAAATTCTCTATGCTAGCGAAATTTCAGGCATACGTAAAATCACCGTGCCTAGCGAAATTCTCCATTTTCGCTATCTCTCACAAATTTCGCTAGGCTAGAAATTTCGTATGCGAATTCCTTTGTGCATAGCGAGAATTTAGCTGTTCGCCTATCTGCACCACGTGCAATTTCGGTGAATTTGCGAATTTCGTTGGAAATGAGGAATTTTAAGCTATCACTGACGAAATTCTCTGCTGTAAGCGAAATTCTTGCCCCTGTTAATTTTGTGTAATTAATGCCAAGCGACCCTGGATTTTGGTGTGCAACTTCTTGTCCCTTGTATGAGCCAAAACTTTAGGCTTTCTTGTAGTTTTCACACCTTAGGTTTGTCTTATATAAACCCGACCATTTTTGTAACCCTAAGTAACTTTTTGCATTTTCAATCACAATTCCATGACTTTCATTTTAGGGTTTGCTTTTCTCTCTTCTCTCTCCTCTTTGCTTTTTCATTTTAAGGGTGCCAAACACTCCCTTGAGGATGACAACTCGAGGATGCCTTAAACCTTCTCTTATGAAGAGGAAGGTGGCTAAGCTTGGTCATGGGGCGGGTTGCGGGTGGATCGCCTCTTGTTTTAAATGCTAAGTCTTTGTATTTATGGCTCAAACTTTTCAAATTAAGGTTGAATATCATTTAATGTCATTACACTGTGATACTTACCATGCTTTGAAGTGCAGTGCATACTTATTGTTAGATGCCTTGTTATTCTTTCTAGATGGCCTTTCACGAGCCTTGAAATGAGGTTGAGTGTTAGGGTTTCAAGCGAAAGTACATGAGTGCATATTACCTATGTATTGACTCGAATAGGAATTGATTCACAGGGTTAGGTTTTCCTAGTTCAAACAAAGATCAGGGTTATGAAACTTTTTGACTATATGTTATTTGCCATAATGCGGGGATATGACAGGGACCTTGTTAGCCCCATGTTATCAAGTTAGTGACTGAAACCTTCAAGGTTACCATTTCCTGATTAACGAGCTACGGTTAGTCGGTAACTATACAGAAATGCTTCTTTGTTTTGAAACAAAAGTCCAAAATCCAAACTAAAAGCCTCACCATTTTCAACACTGATGCGAGTCATTCATAGGATGAAAACGTCTTGTGTTCGACCACACAGACCAGTATGCTACGGTAAGCTTGACTACGGCGGTGGGAGGAACAGGACTCTGGTATTGTTGATTAGAATCACCCTACCGTGTACGAATCACATTGGCTGATTGATCGGTGAAAATTCTAAGAAATTAGTTGAGGATGTGTTGGTAGGGTAGACAAATTCTACTACCCAGTGGATTTTGTAGTACTTGACAGAGGCTAATGAAAGTGGGCCCGATCACGTGCGATTATCACAGGAGACCATTTTTGGCCAGCGCCAATCGTTAATCAATTGCCGAAATGTGGAGTCATGCGGCTCACATTTGGCAGCTTGACGTGGAGCTCAATATTTTTCACTTGAGTAACAAGCACAAGAAGCTAGTGGAGAGAGATGAGAAAGGAGGCGTGAGTGCGCTCAGTTGGTCAAAATGCGAAACCAAAGCCCCCAATTACAAGCGAGAATTGGTAAACCAAGTTGAAAGCCGATTGATGGGAGTTATCTGCGTCGATCGCCCACTGAGGCCCGATGATCAGCCCCGAATCAGCCCGATTGAGAAAGAAAGTCGACAAGAAGGAACCAAGCATGGGGGCTACTTAGCACAGGCCCGCTGCTAGGTCGAGGAGCTCCTCCTTGACCCTTCATGAGTGAATCAGTGAAATTGAGCTGGTTTGGTGTCCACTGAAACCAAACTGCAGCTCAAATTTTTTTGATTTTTGCTTAGAATTAGTGAATTTTCATATTATGCTATTTTTAGTAACTTCATTTAGTAGTTGTCATTTTTGGTAATCTTATCTTTATTTTATTTTATTTTATTCTTAGGTTTATTTTTAATTTTAAAATTTTTGATTTTGTTTTAATTTAGTTCGAATTTACCTAGTCAATTTTGTTGATTTTGCGAGATGGAACCCAGTGCGAGCAAATTTATCAGGCGGCCTTGGACTTCCAGGGGCCTTTCGGGTTCACTCAAGCGGTTTATAAAAAGGCGGGCACCTCATTTCAATTCACATTTTCTCGAGCCGGAGTCCCTTGCCACGAGGCTCCTGCCCCCTGCATTGCTGCGTTAGAAGCTGCACCACCGTCGGTGAGCCAGGTCCTAGGCTGCCGCGCTCGTGTGACCCTTGCCCTACGCCCCGCGGTTGCTTGCGCTCGTTCGAGCCTTGACCCGGCCCGATCTTGCGTGCGCTCCCATTCGACCTTTGCGGTCTTCAGCCGCCGTCGTTGCGGCCCAGGACAGCGCCTACAGAATACTGGTCCGACTTTGTGCGTCTGTGCGACACCGTGCCCTCCCCCAGTAGTGCCTGCGAGGCTGATGCCACCTGTGACCTCTGGGCTGGTTGTGGTGGTGCCGGGGTGTGGCTCTCGCTATGGAGCTGGGGTCAGTTCGGCCTCGGGGATGGAGGGACCCAGGACCTTTTGGTGCGGGTGCCCATTCTCTCGGACTGCTGCCCGAGTTGGGCAACCTATAGTGGCCGTGACCATACACGGGAACCTCGGGGATTAAGGAGAATATCATACGAGGATGGGCTGGGCCCCCTTCCGTGCCTCGAGGCGGCGCGGAGGGCCGGCCCTCAGCGGGCCGGACATCGAGGCACAGGGGAGTCCTCGAGATCTCGGCTGGCCTCACCTCCCGGTGATGAGGCTCATCCCCCGGCTTTTACCGACTCGAGGATCGGGCGTCCCATGTTCACTGGAATGTCCAGATTCTGGGAGCGTGGTTATACCGGGGGGGACTTCCATGGGGAGCCATTCTACGATGTACCGGCTTTGACCACCGACTCGCGTTTCAGAGACTCGATGAGGCTGATCACTCAGTATTCCCTTCTACCATTCATGACACCGCGGCAGTTCTATTATCCCCGAGTGGTGCTTAGGTTCCCACCACTCACATGACTTCGGGGAGTCAAATCCATTGGACCTCAGGTTCGGTATTGGCGATCGCCGGGAGTGCTCAGGTGTGGACATTTCAGGCTGCTTTGGGCACGCAGTGAGGTGGGAAAATTCTACGGAGATATCGAGTTGGCCTGACCATCACGGAGGAGATGGTCAGCTGTCTCGCTAGGATACTGACCAAGAGACCCGTACTCTTCAGCGGGCAGCACCACCTCGGATGCTCCTCGTGGACCACATCGGACCGACTTGTTCCTAGTTGCGACGTATGTTCGGCGCGGGGGCCCTCACTTCCGTATTATCACGGGATCTCCCGGAGGGATTACGGTTTAGATCCACGATCTGGTCATGATTGCGACTGCTTCACTTTTGAGGATAAGGTCAAGCGAGGGCTGGCTCGAGCGGGGGTTTACCATTGTTGATGCCGCGATTCTTGGAGCCGGGTCTTAGACATCACAGGGTTCCTTGAGGAGCGGCGCATCGAAGCGGAGGATCGAGTTTGCTCGGAGTCCTGTCTACGGAGGGGCCGATCTCTTTATCTTAGATCTCTTTTGTTCTCCAACCGGCGGGATCGGGGAGGAGGTTGCAGATGGGGTGGCGGAGGACCCAGAGGAGAGGATCCTGTTGCGATGTGGAGGTAGAGGTGGAGAGGAGCCCGAGTTCAGGATTCATCTCCTCCTGCCCCTCCACCTCCTTGCCCCAGCCCTGCGACCTTTGCTTGGAGCCCTTCCTACACGGCCACCGAGCGGTCTCAGGACATATTCACATCGAGTTCTAGAGCTTCTTTGCTTTGTTATGGATGTCGTCTGCTAAGCTTGCTTACTACACGGGCATCGTTGGACCCGGTAGAGGATGGCCGTAGAACCCTTTATAAAACACAGTCACGCCATTCTTCTTTGGATCATGAGCCACCTAGGTCTCACTTTGAGCCTTCCACGAGACTACCGGGGGCCTGGAGTCCACGTGTGACCTCCTTGAGACATGCTGGCCGACCGCCGCGGCGCGACCCGGATCCATAGGCACATCACGCCCTGCGAGGTGAGGTGGTCGCACCCACTTCTCTAGCTTTCCTTTCCACACCCGGGTGGGGGCATGTTTATACTTTGTTTGTACTGTTTTTAGCTTTATCAACTGCCTACTCATTTTGTATAGGATTGTATAGGATTCATGTATAGCCAATAGCAGCAAGGATGCTTTTATATAAGATTAGCTATATTGCCATGCATGAATATTTTATTAGTATCAAAAGCTTTATAGCATTTATTACAGCTTATTATGACTTTCAAAATCATTTTTACTTCACTCTTGCCTTTTAGTTGAAAAATTGAAGTCTGCAGGTCACCTGAATGATAGAACAATATCAATGCATGATTTAGTTTTTTGGTCACTGAGTCCCATATTATTCAACCTTGAACATTCCCCCTATTGACTCCGCCACACCGCACACCAGATCAGACTAATAGTTGAGAAGCTATACCTCTTTTCACTTTGCAAATGCCTGATTCAGGCTTGGACTCACCCCATAATAGGTTTAGGTTATCGTGAATGAAGACCAATCTTCAAATGAAAAATAAAAGAAAGCAAAGAAAAGAAAAAGAAGAAAAGAAGAATAAAGCCGTGACACTTTGAAACTCAATACGATCCAGGGGTATATGGAAAGCTTTTAAAGCCGAAGGCCCTAAACCCAATTGCTGGGAGTCATCCAGACTAAAAACGCCACACCGTGATGGGTGAGTTGGCGTTGTGTGCGCACTCTCAAGCCATTCAAAGTCGTGGAGAAGCCCCAGCCTGTGGGTAAATCGATCCTTTGGCTTGATGCCCTAAACTTTAATTGGTTGGGAGTCATCAGGACCCGTTAATAATTTAATTCTTTGATGAAGTCGGTTTTTAGCATTACACCCTACAATGTAATCAAAGAAAGAAATAAAAGTGTAGCTAGTCCTGGCTTTAGGGTCGGGTCACGCTTACGCTGCGGCAAGAGCTAGGTCAGAGGGAATAGATTTGCAACTGGCTATTCAACCGTTACCTTAGGAACGAGACAGATCTTTGGCGGGAAGTTCAAAGTTGACTTCCTCAGAACCGATACTGTCTCCAAAACCCTGCCTTATATACTTTGTTCTCTTATGACGGTTTTCGGGTCGGTCTAAATTGTTCGTATACTAAAGGTAAGGCTTATCAAAGACACGCACTTTTGAAACAAATATACACTTTTTGTAAAAGCACAAAGATGATGTCTTATTGTTTTTAGTGATTGCTATGACCAGCAAACGTATCGGTTGGGGTGGGATTACAAGGCTCAGAAGGAAACCATTTTAATCCTTACTGGCGATAGGTTTTGCGCTTTTGCTCACTAATCATATAACGTCAACGACATGTGTGTCCATTAGTACCACCGATTCCATTGAGTTGTTTTGCACTTTGGTGTTTATGAGTCTCAACCCACACTCCAAGTTTGATTACCAAACAAAATGAATGTTGAGAATTCACAAAGATTTCATCATCCAAAAAAATAAGAAAACATCAAGCACTGATGAAAAGGATATTTATAAAACAGAGTGTTGGTGAAACCGGTTTATTACAATATAGTACTTATAAAGATTGTGTAATGTATAACGATATTTAAAATTGGCAATCCTTATGAATTTTCGCTTATGCACAATTTTTCGTTAGCTAACTCTACGATCATGAGAAATGGCTTATCATAGCTAAACGTATAGCTTAAAATTTAATATTTATAGTTTCTGCATTACTATTATAATAAATTCACATTATAGTGAAATTTCGCCATGATTAAACGGTCAGACAAGAAAATTCATTGAATAGCCAAATCACGCCCAGCTGATATTTAATTCAAACACTGCTGATTTAATTATCATTTTGAACCCCATTGTAATTACATATTTTAGGCATTTATATTTCACACAAATGGTTGGCTATAAGCCACCTTTATGACTTCTTTTGTAACCCTATCCTTTTCATCTATTCAAGCTTTCCAGATCTTTGCTTTTTAGAAGGTTTGATTTTGCTTCTCTCTCCTTCTCTCGTCCTTTTGTCTGCCAAAACACACCTTGAGATGACAACCATGGATGTTTCGCCAAGCCTCAAGCTCAAGATGAGGGCCATTAGTTTATTGTTGGTGGGTCAAATATCCTCAATGTTTAAATTGAAACAAGTACTGCATTTATGGTTCCAAACTCACTAGGGTTTAATGCCACAGCTCTTTGGTCAATACTTCCCATTACGCTAGGTTCAAAGGTATCTTCATTGCGATGCAACCACACTTTGACGTCATTGGCGAGCCATCAAAAAAGAGGTTAAAATGCTGTGATTTCAACCATTAACATTGAATCAAGATATGTTTGTACTCATATAGGAGTGTTTTTAGGTTAGGTTTATAGCTAAACAAAGATCCCGTTGGCTTTAACTATATGTCATTTTCTCACCTTGAGGATATTATAACCCTATATATCTTAATAACGCCATTCTATCAAGCTAGTAATCCAAAGCTCATATCACCATTTCTACTGTCTTGTCATTTACCAAACAAAGGAACCACTTGCCACCCTGTCCAAAAATCCAAATAAAAGCCCACCATTTTCTTTTCAAAACTTGATGCTAATCATGGATGAAAACTTATCCCCATGTTCTGTCTCTGCATCGCTTATACTACAAAGAATGATCACGCAGAGATAATTATGGTGTTACCATGATTCGGACGCCCTTACCATAACTAATCAGACCCCAACTATCTCAAGCACATTAAAGGAACTCAGACACAAAGCATCAAGGTGAGATTTTAAGGGCAAGACAACCTTGATCAATACTCGCAGACATGTGCCAGGGTTTGGGAGAGTTGAAACCAACCAACATCACCCTATCCCACTTCATCGCTCAAAGGAAATACCAAAAGGGATATGGAGGATGCCGCAAGCAGCGTCCCACCATCCGGATTTGTTCTCACACTTTAACCCAGGGCGTGGGCACTAATCAAGTGCCCATTATTTTCGAAGGCTATTTCAACATCAAATGCCATTATCAATTAGTTGAATTGGCCAGCGAGTCACATTTGGCAATATGATGATCGAGTCAATATTTCACTGAGCAAAGAGAAAACCACCAGATGAAGGGAGAAATCTCGATGAAGTTTCCGCTTCGAGTGGCACACAGTAGAAGGCATAATACTAACAAAACAAAGAGGAAGATGGAGAAGAACAATGCAGCTAATGAAGAATCCACCATTCCTCCCAGCAACAGCTCAATCGCCAATTATAATCAGACTGTCCAAAACAGCGAGCTAAGCATTAGCGCACCCACAGACACACCAACGTATGCGTGAAGGAGTCTCTCGACCTCCTTTGAGATCCAATGGCTGATGATCGGAGACTCACAGTAAATCCGAGACCACTCAAATTTGGTTCAAATTTACTGATATTATTTCAAGTCTTACCTGGGCTTTGGTAGCCACCACTTTACCTATTTTTTCAAATATTTCATCGCGTTTATCTTATCGCTAATAAAAGGTTCTGAATTTGCAGGAGTCGCAGCAAGGTGAGAAATCACTTTCCTCCGCATTGCAATGCAACAAACACTAACCATGCCATTCCCTCCCTAGTTCAAACCGTCTGTTTAATTTCATTATGTACCACGCTTTCTTTTGAAAAGTCGATAATTTTGGTGAAAGACATGAAACAGAATGATATAACTACATTTCCTTTTTCTGCACTTTTGTAACCATTTTTACCCCTATTATGGTTCTGTTCTTCAAAAGTTGAAAATCGGGACATTGCATGTTATTTGTTTGCTAGCCTAGTTCCATACTTATTTATAATTGTTGGTTTTACGAAGTCCTTGTCTTCGCCTTTCTCTTCCACTGTGAGCTAGCCACACACAATGCACATCATTTTCATAATGAGAAGTAAAGAGTCGCCACCCCCTTGATGAAAACTATCTAGTTTAGGTGGCACCACCACATATGTCCCTCGATAAGAATAACAACATATCAAAAGAAAAAGAAAAAGAAAAAGAAAAAGAAAAAGAGTCAAGAAGTCACACGCTTCACTGAAACTGAGTACGCCCAGGGTATATGAAGCTCTTTAAATGTTCAAAATCAACTTAGAACTGTTCACTATGCTCGCTACATGAGTGGATGGTGGAGTTTGAATAGCAAACTGGTCTGAGTCCGGGGTGAAGTTCAGAGGTCAGTTTGATCCTCAAACCTATTGGTTGGGAGTCACCTGTGACCCCATTATATGACTTTGGTGAGGCTTAACGCATCAGACCGGTCGGCTTTAGGTGCTGTTATGAAATAATATGGAACTCATTCATTTTAGTTATCACCTAAAATAATTTAGTTTAATATGTGTAAGAAAATGTTAAGTTTATTGACAAAAATGATCACTTATACACTATAATCACATGGAAGTTTCGAGGTTATTCCTGGGGCAACATCACCCAAAGAGAATGACCTATGTACGCGTCTTCCAAATTGATTTTTAACGCAGAATTCAACCCGAATCGTTGGTGGGTTACCATCGTATAACCACATTTTTTGTTCGCGCTATATTCATGCCCCTTTCTTGTTATAGTTTTCACTGCCATGGATCAATGTAATGGCATTTATGCCAAAAGCCTTCTTCGAGCCTATTCATCAGAGCTTGTAATTTCTTTACATTAATCATTCAAATAACCCACTAAATACGATGTCCCCATTGTGTTAGCCAATAAAGATTTCAGGTGTTTCGTACTTTCAGCCAAACATACTTCACTTCTGACCCACTATGACGCTGACACGATGAATCCAAGCCGAGTTCGTGAGCCATTGCAACTTAGAAATACACTATAAATGAGTGAAGAAATGGATGAAACATGGTGAGGCACCAGATGCAGATTTTGATTACACGAAATTTCAAGACGGCAAAATTTTTAAACTGATAGTTATAATTTCACAATCCCCGCAAAATTTATCAGCTATCATAGCTTAAAATTCCACACTACAGCCAAAATCATCAGAGAAAATTAATTTTCTGCCATGCTCAAATTTCGCCAGATGATACTTATCATATAAATCACATATAATAAATTTAACATACACAAATTGGCGCTTCCACGATTTCGATCCAAACGACCGTTTTGTGTAATTCATTTGCCTCATTGTAATCTTATTGATATTGTTTATTTTGTATTTACATTTTGTGGCGCTGGTATAAGCCCCACATTGCACCAAACTGTAATAATCAACTTTGTTACAAGAGCTTTGCTTTTCCTAGCCCGCTTCTTCTCATTTTCTACCATTTTTCTCAATCAAACATATTTAAGACACAAACTATGTATGCTTACTAAACATTCGCCATAGAAAGATCCCGAATCAACAAAATTTGATATCCTGAGTCTCTCCATCGTCAGAGTCTACCTCCAAAGATAGTGTCTGAGAATGGGAACAGATGGCGTCTTCACAACGATCAATAATAAAGGCAAAATCAGGTAATCAAATGACTTTAAGGTGGGGTAAAAACAGGGTTTGGTGGCTATGCAAATGAAAATACATAAACAAATGTAAAGAACTCTCAGCATTGGGTCAGGGTTGGATTCTTATAACTTGAGGGTTCCATTTTCTCATTGGGGAGGTGATGATATATATCATTTCCAATCGATTCATTTAACTTTTTAAAACTAAACCTAATAATTTCCCTTTTGATAGAAAGCATTTATTTGAAGATCATATATTCCTACAAGAAAATCTATCTCGACTCATCCTACAATGATTCGCAAAGATACCAATGAGTCTCATTGATCTAAAAAATAAGAACTAACTAACCCTAAAGATTACCAAGTATTGATCAAAGTGGGATATACTTATAGAAACTAACTTTTAACCCACCATGTCAGAATGGTAACTAATGGATACAGTATCTAAAGTTGGCAATACACTAAACCCTAAAAGTTTGCAAGCACAACAAACAGCATCACAGCTTTTTTAAAACCTAGAGTTGGCACTAGGGGAACCATGTCAAACCTCGCGTGAAAACAGGAACCACTCGCAATTTTCGATCTCACTCCCCCAAGAACCTCCACTGTTGAGGAAAGGGTTTTAGCCGCTCATCCTCCAAGTTAAGTTAATACCCTTGAGGGTGTCACACCAAGAAAGTGAGAAAAGAGAAGAGGTGAGAGAAAACTGGAACAAAAAGCCGCCAGAATCAAAGACAAAGTAGCTATGTAACATTGCGTACATGAGTAGAAGCCATACAAGAGGTGTGAAATACCAAAAATGCTTCAAAGTGTCAATTACATTAGATAAAATGTAATTTATCAAAACATGGCAGTCTTAACTAAAATATCAAACATAGGTTGGTTTATTTTGTTATAGAAATTTCTAGCATAGCTAAAATTTCATATATAATAAATTTGTCAGCCCATGAATTACAAGAGATATTAAAAACAGTACCTACATGAAAAGAATTTTGTTAGCTAAATAATTTACTAAGCTGAATAAATGTATAGCCAAAATTTGCCAGATTATGAATTTTTGCCATGATTGCTGTAAATTTTCATCCCACTTAAATTTTTGAATGTAAGAAAATCATTGTTCTCTCCTCATACATCGTTCATCATTTTCGCCAACGTCTAACTTCCTGTCAAAATTTCAGACTCGTTCATTTCTTCAAGCTTTTTATTATTCTTCATCTCGCTTAATGAAACTGAGATAGAAGACCATACAGAATGATGAAATCAACCCTATTTTGGTTGGGCGATTGGATCGACAAGATACTCCAGTATTTCCACCCCTAAAACTATAAAACAGCCTCTGACACTGAAGTAATATAACTAATATATTAATTTGGTTATTTATATGATTGAAAACACAAAATGCTTCAAAACTATTAAAATAGGGTTCAAAATACACTTTTTTGATATTTAATCACACCTCAACTGCAATATTTCAGTCTCTAATAATGAAAGAAAGAAAGCAATACAAATACATATAAATTTATAATAAAATAACGCTCACAAAAATGGTATTTGTCATGGAATTTATAATGCCTAACCATAAGTAAAATCATCAAAGCCGCGGTCCAATGACTATCAAGCAGAATGAATGCCATAAAAATTGAGTATTAAAGAGTTTCTCGTGAATCAACCGTAAATCTCCCACCAAAATCTAAGTGTTTTGTTTGATCACCTCTCATTAATAACCGTCAACCGTGACTCTCCCAACCACAAACCACGACCTAGCATAACCAACCCAAATAGATCGTGGACCCACTTCATTCCGGCCAATTTTAGTTGTAGGTGCAATGTCAGAACTCGACCTCACCAAAGTCCATGTAACGTATCTACCGACAGATTCCAACCACTAAGGTTTAGGGCAATTTAAGCCATAAGGATCTCTTCACCATAAACTCTACTGTGTTTCACCTCGACTAATGATTTCGAGACTCACTTACAACCCATAAACTCCACCCATCCACTCCATGTAACTAACACTAAGCTTCATGACTCCAAACTTAGTTTAGGCACGGTTTAAAGGTTACCATATACCCTGAATCGTTTCTGCTCACAAGGCAAAGCACAATATTTATTCTTTTTTTTATATCTTTTCTTTTCTTTCTTTTTTCTTTTTTTTCACAGTGGGTCCCACCTATTAAATGGTTAACGACACCAGGTTGTGAAAAGTAAAGGAGGTTATGCTAGCTTTCTCAACCTATCATTGAAACCTAATGTGCTCAGTGTGTGGTTAGCTAAGGGTGGAAGAAAAAGATTGAAAGCAGCAAGAATTCAACTAATCATTCACTCAATTAGGCATGGAACCGATCTAACATCAATGGAATTGGAATAAATTTCAATTTTTCAAACTATGAGCTAGGCAAAACACACAAAAATTTTGGTTGCAAAAACGGGTCCAAATTTTGAAAAAGTAAGCTGTATGGTATAACAGCCTTTATAAAAAGGGGGACCCGGAAGAAGCCACCTAACATCACAAAAGGCTTTCACAAAATAGCAAAAGAATATTGCAAAAGCCACTCTTCGACATCTTTCTCCCCCAACCCAAACATCTCAATGTCCAATCAAATTGGATTGGAAAAGGAGAAGGAAGTGTTACTCCTTGATGAGATGTGATCATTGCTGGATAAGAGACTTCGCAGTTTTCTTTCCATCGACACCTTATTTAATTCGTCGGGGCTTCAAATAAACAAGTTAGGAGAAGAAAATGTAGAAAAAAGTGATTCGCTTGGAGCATTTTAAAATTACACTTTCATAATAATCTCAAAATAAGTTCTTCTGGCCATATTTGATCTCTCTACACTCTAAGCTTCTCCAATGGTACCAAGAACGCCTAAAACCAGAGTCTGATTTAAAAGCTATGCACCGAAACAAAATTCCGATGCAGTTAGTCTATAGTGAAAATTTTCGCTAAGCTAGCGAAAATTACTATGCTAGCGAATTTTTTTTTAATATCAAATAAAATAATTAATTAAAAAATACAAAAATGATAAAAATAAAATAAAAATAAAAAGAATTTTTAAGAGACAATTATATATATATATATATATATATATATATATATATATAGGTATATATATATATATATATATATATATATATATATATAAAATAAAAAAAAATAATATTTTTTTTTGAAATAAATTATTATATATAAAAAACAAACGTTTTTTTTTTTTTTTTTTACTTAATTCAAGTATTGTTGTTGGTTTGTCGCTTTTGCTCCATTTCAAGCAAATTTAGCGAAATTTCGCTGCTACGAAATTTCACCAAATTTTCGCTATATAGCGAAATTTCTCATTTCGCTAAGATTGCGAAATTTTCGCTAAGCTTGTGAAAATTCCTGCTGCTCCTGCTCTTCATTCCAGCCTTCAAAATCACTTAAAATGCAAAAATTAACACAAGAAAAATTAGGAAAAATTGCAGAAAAGCAAAAATTAATTTAAAAACATAATTAACTAAAAATTGTAAAGAAAATCTATAAAGAAAATTATAGAAATCAAATAAAATAATTTATAAAATAAAATAAAAACATGAAAATTAAACAAAGGTGGGGAGACCTGTCTCCCCAAACCACCTCTTTAGGCCTCGAGGTCACTAATCAGCTGAGCTCTCGTAAATGCTCAGGCTCCTGTGTCTAAATTCGAATCAAGACGAACTAACCACTGTACATGCGATGAGTACCGCCATCTTCTTCAGGTAGTGGCAAAATTTTGCATAACGCCACCTAATCTCTTTAAGCTTTCAAAGATAGCAAGGATGGGTCGGGCTTGCGGGTGCTTTTGATTGGTCAGGCCGCTGTGCAAAGTGATGCACCATACGGGTTGCTCGGGGGGTCAAGCAGTGGCACCTGGATCAAATTATGGGCTTAGGCGAAGATGCTTTCAGTCCTCCTTCTTCCTTTCCACCGCCTCCCCGCGACAAGGCAAGCAGGTTTTCCATGGACGCATTAAAGCAAGCACCAATATCTCGAGGGTTCCAATAATAGGTACCGCCGACACGCCTCCACCATGGTGTCACTTAGGCACTCTTCCTCTGACTCTCTTCCTCTGACGATCAAGATGTCAAGTGCTTTGAAATCGAACACCGCAAGTCACGTTTTACGCCCATTTCACTTCTCAAGTCCATCAATTCTCTTATTTACATTGTTTTCCATAGTGTCAATTTTTTGACTTAATTACATTGATTTCTTTTTGCTCTTTCCACAACATCACCCACCGCCTGTAAGGTCCGTAATGGCCTACTCAACTGAGAAACACTGTGGTGGTTGTGGTGGCCGAGGAGTTGAGGTATACCGTGGAGGCATCTGCAGGAGGTGCTCATGATAAGACCTCTATAGTCCCTCATGGAT